>CATIWQ010146509.1:0-27896 GCA_949673415.1 Euphorbia schlechtendalii | reverse complement strand
GTATTGCACATATTTTACGGGAAATGTAAATAATAGGTTAGCGGGCGGTTGCATCCCCCGATTTTTGAAGCCTTGTAATTTTATTTTCCGCATTTACTTTCCGCATTTACTTACCGTTTTTGTGGATGATTTATTTTTCCGTTTTGTGAATGTTTTATTGCAATACGTGAACCATGCATTTAACTTCAAAACGACATAAGTGCGAATATGCACAATTAAAAGAAAACGGTTTTCTGTAGATGTAATATATTGTGATCACTTAAGAAATAAGCAACTTATCCCGAACCCGATTCTCTGTGTCTTGGTGGGCCGTCCCTCGGACGTTAAGCCTCACAAGACTCTAATTCCTGGAAAGAGCTAATCCAGGTGGCGACTCCACACTGAGAGACGGCGGATTCGGGTTCGGACCGATCTTAAACGTTTTCGTCTTTTTCTCTTTTTAACCTTTTTTTCGGGTCCAAGACCCGGTGCTTTTCCTTCATCTGTTTTCAAAACACCCCGGTGGACCGCGCCTATGACCCCTCGCGTGCTCTCGGCCCACCGCTCTGTGTTGCCCGCTCATAGTAGGAAAAGCTAAGTCTATACTGAGTACTACATAGTTTAGAAAGATATTAACTCTGCTGTGATGAGTTAGCTTTTATTTATTAAAAGCTGTATTATTTAACACTTTGAGAAATATATAACACTTGTGCAGCTAACGTTACCTGTGAGAAACAGAATATTCTTCAGATGCTTTTCAGGTTAAAAAGCACTAAAATTAAAGAAGATTTACAGTGGTCCTCCCAAGATAAAAGGTGTCAATACAGAATGTTGGAAATTCCTCACTAAAGTCCAAGTTAAAAGGAATTCTCTATCATGCACTGTTTTTCAGTATCTCCGCGCATCTCTACAAACATCAGCATGTCTAACCAATCTAAAGATTCCACATTGCATTTAGAGCGCCTCTCTATTAGATTGATTTGCTTGAAGAAAAATGAGGCTTTGTCAATGGAATTTTATCGCGCCTCAACATTTGAAATTTTTATCTCTAAACATCCTCAAATCTATCTCCAATGGGAAGATTCGAAAGACATGAAGAGAAGAGAAATTGAAGAACTGCAAGGTTGAAAAGTTTGAAACGGCTACTTCGTAAAGCTTCAAGTATAAATAGAAGACTGAAGTAGACGTCCAAACTTGGTGAATCACCTCAATTTTCTTTAAGAGCTGAAACTCTATGCAAATACTCCCAGCTTCAAGAAATTCCAAATTCAAGTAATCAACAAACATTCATTGTTAATTTGTTTGTAACAGAGAGAATCACTCTTAAATTTAATATTCTGAAGATTCAACAATTTATAAGTTGAATTCAGTTTGCAATCTTTTTATTCAAATCTGATTATCAGCTTTGGAAGGGTACCCAAACTTAGTTAAGTTGTAGTTAGAAAGAAAGGCATGATGCTCCGCCTAAGTAAGGAACGAACACTAGTGGATTTAAGCTCAGAGAAGGAATTTGGGGACTAGTGGTAGGCTCGGGGTGGAACTAGGATAAAACTAGGTGTTGAAGTTCTAACTTTCACATTAGCTTTTATCGCGTTCAACTCATTCATCATTCTTTCTATTCTTATCATTTTTGCTTGAAAAACCAATTGTGTTGAGTAGAGTACTCAGCAAGCGATTGAAGATAAACTATCTAGTGAAGTTGAGTAGTTTATAAGTTTTTAGACCCGCTCAGCATAGCATCACTCAACACTAATCTAAAAACTTAACTTGGTTCAAATATTTTATAAATCCAAAAAGTAACCAAGAAATGCATTCATCCCCCCTTTGCGGTTGTTTATAAGCTGTCTAAGAACAAACAAAAACAAAACAAAAAAGAAAAGTTTTGTAAAGATTCGAGGCCTAAGCCTCTCGCCTGCATTGTTCCGGAGTCACCACACGGATCAGCTCTTCCACGAAATTCGGTATAGCCTAGATCCGTTAAGCCTAAACCGCACCATACTAAAGAGACGTGGGTCAGATGAGTTACCTACTTTGTTGTTATTTGAGTTTTAATTACATGCAAACAACCACCTTTAAGACATTTTGATTTATTATTAGTCATTTTTTATTATGTTACAGTTAATAATACATGTGCGAAAAGTAACAAATAAAGCGATAAACAAATAAAAGAAAGAAATAAATAAAGTAAATACAAGGCTTCTAACCTAATGAGGGGTAGGGTATATAATATTTCAAACCAGGGGGTAATATACAAATGGTGTACAAATACATTTTATTTACAATTGCGATGCCTGAATGGAAAATAAAATCCTGACAAACATCTAACCTAAACTACTTGCATCCACCAAGATTAGCACAAGATATATCACAACATCATGGCATAGTTAGTTAACCAAACAAGACACAATTAGTAGCATAAGTTAGATTAGGGTGAATTGCATGCTAATGAATTTAAGAATGGGGAATACGGGTGCCCCACGCGCTTTTATTGGAAAGTAATTGATTTTAGACTCAATTTACCAAATTTTATTACTTAAGATTTAATCATGGCATAAATGAGGTCAGTTTATCAGGGGGAAAATGATTGCTCATCGTGTGGGGCCTAAAATAGTAATAAAGATAAGGAAAATAAATAAACTATGTCAAAAATATAAAAACAATAGAAAATAAAACACAAAATCATGCCAAAGAGTCTTCAAAAGCTCATAGTCTTATCCATCTGACATGAACTCGCAAGTTTTGGAGCCAGAAATTCCGAAAAAGGAGATCTCGAAGTCTTTTTATAGTCGATTTGGTTAGAAAATGCAGAAAAGAAGGTTTTTGGTAAGAGGAATCGAAAACCCGAGAGTTATATTTTTTTATTTCAAAATTGAACCTGAAAAAGGAAATGGGAATTTCGGAGAAAAAGGGTCGAAAAATAGGATGTGGTTAATTTCCTGACTTTTTCTCAAAAAAAACCCAAATTTTCTCTCTCTAAAAAGTTTGCTAAAGAGATAAAGTCCAACCCTTGAAAATTCTAATTTTGAGACTTATATGGTGGTTGGTAAAAAATGTAATGAAGTGAAGATTGACAGGCATTTTTGAGAAAATAAATTGAAAATAGGGACAGAAAGGGGGAAAATTTGGACTTGGGAGTAAGAAGTTGGGATCGATCCAAACAGTCAGGACCACCCCAATTGGGAAGGCCAGTCTCGGTACCTCGAAAGGGCCGGTTTGGGCTAGCACCGGCCTGCTCAGGCTAGTCGATCTTAGTACCAGTGTCGGCCTGGAATGGCTCGGTCCAGGCTGGTTCAACCGGGATGGATAGACTAAACAATTTTATTTTTATTATTATTTTTAAAATTTTTTAATTGATTTTTTTTATGGTTTTTTGAGTTGATTTTAGCTTGGTTTTGAATGTTTTTGGCTTCCAAAGGACCCAAGGATTTCCTTCAAATGTCTTGTAACCTCAAAGCGGAATACTGGAACAAAAGAGACAAGTGAAAATATTTATTATCATCGCTTTGCAAGAGGGATCAAGAATCTCGTGCTCACAGATAGTGTTAGAATTCAAAAAGATTAAAACTCGAAACCTATTTAGAAGAAGTTAACAAGATAGCCAAGGTATTCTAGAAACTTAGCATTGAGTAGTTGGATTGAGGATCCAAGTTTGTTATGTTTACATTACTACTTAAGTTTTTCTTTTTTTTTTTGGACGTGTGGACGCATCAATTATACAGAGCCCTAGGATCTCTTCATTTTCACTATATTTAAGAGAAGGAAATGATTGATATTTGGCACATGATGATGAATGTGTTGATGGATGCACCAAAAAATCTCAAAATCCTCCAATTTAGTTTTAAATCAATGGTTAATATCTGGGGTCAAGTTGCAAGAATGTTGTATAATTTTGAATTTCATACTACGGAAGATCCAATTCCAAACTTAACCATGGATATTGTTTTTTATGATGGGTTCCTCATAAAGTGTATTGATAGAGAAATAAGTTTCTATGATTGGAAGTGTTGGGAGGAAAGGATATATCATAATATGGGTAAAGGATAAAGACTCATAATCAAGCATAAGGAGGAGGATGAGGAAACTGTTGGACCAACCTCAAAGGTTGATGATGAATTGATTTCTCAAAGGTTTCAAATTCTTCAAAGTGATCAAGATTCATTGCGTGAAAAGATGATGGATATGATGATCCTTCTTCTTTACAGTGAAAGAGAGATGGAGAAAAATGCAACACGTTTAGAGAGATTTATTCATTCATTTTAAATTATATCTAAATTTTCATTTACATATTTGTTTGTTTTTAATTGTTAGGATTATAATTATTTTCTCTTTTCTAGGATTAGTTTGGTGTGACTTGAAACAATGGAGACATAAAGTGTGGGGGGGCGAAAATGAATTTTTATGTTTTATATGTATTATGTTCATTTTTATTTAACCTTGTAATTTGATTTCAAAGTGAATGGAAGATGGTATTATGTTTATGTTTTATGTGTTAAAAAATTATATGAAAATTGAAGAACATGTATTGTAAGTGTTTAACCATACTTTAATTACACTTAATCTTGTTATAAGGTTTATATGAAGTTTTTAATTCAAGTTTAGTAATATTTTGTTCAAGATTAAGACAAGATTTTAAGTCTTATTCAAAGCTATTGAGAGACAAAAATTTTTTCTTAAAACAAAGTTTTTCGAGAGTATTCAAGAAAGAACTAAATTTAGTTTTGAACAAGTTTTTTGCGCTTATTTTTAGCAAGTGTAAGCTACAATTTTCGTGCCACACAAGATGAGATAAGTCTTGTATAATCTTTTGTTGTCATGGATAATTTTCAAGTATTTATGTCTATATGTTGTATAGATATGTTTTTACTTTTCTCGTGGTTTATTATTATATCTTGTTTGTATTAAAGTATTGATCAATATAGGATGACAGTATTGAGTGAAAATCAAATAATCAAAAGAATGAGAGGATAGCCAATGAGCTATGCAAAAGGGGAGGAATTGTACGTAGCAAAAACTAGAACCATTCAATGAGAGAAAAAAATTATGCTTAACATGAAAATAGGTGGAGTATGTCATTTCTAACTCTTCTAAGGACTAAGTTAGAATGATTCAGGATCATTGTGGAATATGCCATTTCCATCATGTCCTGTTTCGCATTTGGGATAGCTAACTAGGCAAGGCATCAATGCCTTGAAGTGCCCTATGGGGTTTCCGCTAGATAAGAACAACTTTCATTTACTTTTCTATAGGGAAAAATAACCTTTCCCATTAAACTTTTCAAGACTAAGTTTAGTTATTGACACTTTAAATACAATGAACAAGATACCGATAAAAAAGAAAGGTTTAGTAGTTACATACTTTAGAGAAGCTCCTAGTTTGAGAAGATATCTATTAAGAAGAATCTTACAGAATAGTGAGAAAGGAAGAGCTAGCCAAATAGAGTCTAACCTTAATACCTACCTATATATTCAAGATTTGAAAATCCTAGAAGAGACTATTATCAACAATATCTTCATAATAGGGAAATTAATAGGATCAATAAAACTACCAAGCAATATATTAATAAAGTCTTTCTTCAAAGCATGCAAATTAATTTCTTTTAAGATCGATAGAGATAAACCTAACAGGCCAATTTTCTAGAAAATAAATAATAATTGAAGCACAGTAAATCTAATAACAAACAAATTAGCTCTAGCATTCAATTACCTCTTAAAATGATTACAATCAATCCTAGGCATACAATTATCAAGATTTAGAAGAAAAAAACTTACATTTTTAATCTTCTTTAACAGTGATTATAACCAGAGGAAAATGAAAGAAGGATTTATAGTTAGACTTCTTTTAACAATGGTTATAAAAGTGAGAATTTAAAAAATAATACCATGGAGGCAGTTACAGCTGGTTAACTAAGATAGTAATTGAACATGCAAACTTGCAAGGTGGAATTTCAAAACATACAATTAACCCTAAAGGATCTCCTAAGTATGTCATAATTGATATACTTTAAGTTGAAACATTCCATAGATGCTTATAGGTTTATAAAAAGAAACCTACCATCTAAGTTTAGAAAATTACCAGTTGATGCGTGCCTTCCCTTAGGTGTGGCGCACCCTTAGAAAAATTAAACAACATTCCGATAGCACTAGCATCTTAACTAGGACAGCCTCTATGATTGATCCACACAGATCTTCACCGACTAAAACCTCCCGTTGAGGAAGAAATCGCTTTGTAGAAAGTAGCTGCTAGACCACTTGAAGACCAACCCAAAAATATAACTTAGAAAGGATCTCTTCAAAATATGAATGAGCCTTTAAAAGAATTCTTACGACGTAGGAGAAACTTGTGGAGGATCTCGCAAAAAGCTCATTAAGAAAATATGTCAAAACTCATAAGGAAGGCTGAGCTGAAGTGAGTCAAAGGGGAAGGGGTGGATAACTATTTATAGTGGGAGGGGAGCAAAATGCTCCCCTAAAAAACAAACATGGGATAAGAATATTCCCATCCCACCCGCGAGTCACCGCGCGGGTCAATCTACATGCATAGCTAGCATATGCGGGCTGTGCAGATGCCGTAAGGCAAGCCCGTTACCCCACAAGCCTAGCTTGTGGGGTGCAGCTAGGCCTACGCATTAGTCCCACTAGCGCTAGCAGGCCTGCTGTCTTCCAGCATGCGTTGGCCCATGAGCCAGCGCATGCTAGTGGCTCACAAGCAAATATGCTCATGGGGCAGCCTCGTAGGCCCCACTCGCGAACATCATGTGTTCACGGGGCCCACTCACAACAGGAAAAATTTCTCTTGCTCACACTTGTGCCATTTTTTCAAAAATCCATTTTCCTTAAACTTGTAATTATTATTTATTCCAACCAATTAATAATTCATCCAACGATTTTGACTTCCTTAATAATCTCAGCAAAGACCTAGTATATAAGTTCTTTACTTAGTCCGGTAAAGACCCAAAGTGTGTGACCTCATAGGATCCCAAAGTATAGAGCCGCTAGAGGTTAATCTAAACTTTGTTTCCCATTCGAGAACCTTTAGGCTCAGTGTTCTAGACTGAAATGGAACCCGATAACTCTAGACGATCAAATGGGCTTTCTAGCAAATGCGTATGATCCCTCGATACTTAGAACGTTACGTGCTTGTGACTTGATCCTTTCTGCAATGGTAACCAATACAATACACTCCTTCCATCAGGTTAAGTACCATCCAGTTTATTAAGCTCGGATTAAGTATTAGCTCATGTAATAGCCATAGCTATCATGGAATTAGACTTGTTCATGAAGAACACCACTCGCCATAATGTATCAAGATTGACTAGAAACCCGTTCTATCAATCTTATACTCTGATTTGAGGTTTATGAGTGTGTCTCTTCAATAAGAGGCCTTAAAGTAAAATTCCCACTATATCATAGTATCAGCAACGATGGATCCCATCTTGACTATTTGGCTTACCAATTAGTGATCATCACTATACCCGTAATCACCCGAATCATCCTGATCAGTAGGGTATGAATAAGTATGACCCAAAGTATAGCAACTCCTACACTAGGTAACTAGTATATCAAGTTTGAGGATACTTATACTACTACTACAATAAGACATGACACCAATACATGGATATAGTTATTTATGAGTGTTTGTCTTATAGCGAACTCCAATATATTACCCGAATACATTCATGTATTAACTCAAGGTACAACCTTCAGCTAATGAGATTAGCTTCTAGGATCTAATCTAAGGAGTAAGCCTACACATGCTAGTCTGCCTACTTCATTGATGTCCAGTCTGAATGAAACTATGACTAAGGATATGTACACTATTCATAGTAACATGTGTGTGCAGTTATCACACCACATAGCTCCCGGTATGTCCTCGTACTTTCACGTTATGAAGTAGTCATGGACTTTGTCTTATCAATGCACATATATATAATAACACACATATATATGATACTAGCGAGATACATAATTTAAATAACATTGATAAACAACAAAGATGCCTTTATTATTGATAACAATAATCTATAAACCATTTGTACATTATAACTAATAAAGAAATATCTCCTTAATTTCCTCTAGGGCATACATCATGTCTAACAATCTCCCACTTGCACTAGAGGTAATTGCCCATGTGCTTCATGCCATGCTTGTTAACATGTTAGTCATGCTTAACCTAAGTCAATGCCTTCATTAGCCCAACCGCTAGAATTTTATCCGTATGGTTGTATTCTAAGCTTATATCCTTTCTAGCTACTATCTCTTGAATGAGATGGTATTTTATGAGTACATGTTTGTTTCTTTGAATAGAGACTATGGTTCCTTTGCTTGAACAATATCCCCATTGTTATCGTAATAGACCGCTATTGGATTTACAATGTTGGATACCACACCGAGATCATCAATAAATCCCTTTAACTAGACAGCTTGCTTAGCTACTTCTGAAGTAGCTATATACTTAGATTCAATGGTTGAATTGGTAGCCATATCCTGTTTGAAACTTTTCCAAACAACTATCCCTCCATTTAACATAAACGCATAACCTGACTGGGACTTGAAATCATCCCTATCAGACTGAAAACTCATGTTAGTGTATCCCTTTATAGAGAGATCACCTTCTCCATATACAAAAAGCATATCCTTAGTCCCACGTAAGTACTTAAGGGTAGTTCTAATGACCATCCTGAGCTTCTTGCCTAGAACAAATTGAAATCTTCTCATGATGCTAATCACATGTGAGATATCAGGCTGAGTGCGTACCATAGAAAACATGATAGATCCTATTGCTGAGTCATAGGGCATTCCATTCATGCGTAGTTTCTCCTCTTATGTTCTTGGACACTTAGATTTAGAAAGGTTAATCCCGTGAGACATTGGGAGATAACCCTTTCTTAACTGGTCAAGTTTAAGTCTAGCCAAAACCTTGTCTATGTATGCACTTTAAGAAAGACCTAGATGTTTTCCACTTTACGACTGATAAGTTTAATAGTTTGTTCACAAGATTTGGCTATATATCAATGGTGCCAAAAACTTGTTCACGAAAAATATAGGTGTTGTCAGTACCTCTTATCAAATAGAAAAATGATGATAACTGCAAGTATACAGGTGCCATGTAGTTTTAAAAGATATTGATCCCACAGGGAAGGACTAGTTTTAAAGATCGAAAAGGAAGATAAAATGAAGAAAATAAAATATATTAAAGTAAAGGTTAGGAAAGAAGGATTAGAATGAAAAATGAGTAAATATAGGTATGAAAGATTAGAGGACCTAAATATATAGATTTTCCCTACGAAATAAGGATAGCAGAAAAAGCATGCAAGTTCAACAAATATGTTATGATTCACTAAACTAATCTAACAGACTCAGTTCTAAATACCCAGATGTTCAATTATTTACCGCAGAGCAGCACATGAAATGACTTTTCTAAACCTAGCGCAAACGAATTAAGACAATTATATAAACCTGGACAACGTCAATACTATGCTTAGTACGGGTCGCTCTCACATAGCCATATTTTGAAAGTTACCATTCAAAAAATGTTGGCTCACTAAACAACGTTATATCACAGATCCAGTGATTATACACAATATTGTTAACCTCGAAATTACTCTTAAAATTAACTCCAACGCATATAACTTGATTAACATAAAAGACTTAACACGAAATAAACATTATGACACATAGACATATCATAAACTTTGAAATAGAAAGTATAGGTAGAAAGCAAAGCAAAGTTGTAAGGTA
The DNA here is from genome assembly GCA_949673415.1 of Euphorbia schlechtendalii. Classification (NCBI taxonomy): domain Eukaryota; kingdom Viridiplantae; phylum Streptophyta; class Magnoliopsida; order Malpighiales; family Euphorbiaceae; genus Euphorbia; species Euphorbia schlechtendalii. Next base: position 18,180 of record CATIWQ010146509.1, on the reverse strand, counting down.
TGAAAGTGAAATCTAAAGTTGATCAAACCGTATCCACTCTTTAATGGGAGTCGTCAATTCTCGCAATTCCTGTGTCTGCTTCGGTCTCGGCCCGTACAGATTCTCCTCTAGGATGCTATTCTTTGCGAATATCGAACAAACAAATATTGCAGAATGAAAACTTTTACTGATAAGTGATTTGTAAGTACACTTATACAGCAATCGCTCGAGAATATAGAGAAATCTAGTGATTGAAACAGGGATTCGAATCACTTAAACATTTTCTCGCTAACACTTATGAACGTAGCAAACTCTCTATCTATACACACACTATATCTCTCTATAATTACACTCTAATGCTCTCCTCTCTAGTGTACACTGTGATGCACTAAATTTGTGATGTTTGGAGCCCTATTTATAGAGTTTGAAGGGTTGCGTCTATCCAAACAAAGGGTTGTGTCCATTGGTGAAAGATTGCATCTCTTCATTATGATTGGTTGAGAAGCTTTGATTTAATCCACAATGGATAGGAACCTTTTCATGATTGGTTGACTTCTGATAAGTGTCTTTTCGTTGGTAGTTGATGGCGGTTGATCATGCTTATCTAGCGGTTGATAGTTAAGAAGATAAAACCAGAAAACTGTTCAAGTCGTGACCGCGATATACATGTCACGACCATGAATCTTTGATTGGTAGAATTCTTTTCTGAAGAAAAATAAGTCGCGACCACGAATGATTATCGCGACCGTGAATTGTATTTTCTGTAGAATTCTCCTTGCAACTTCACTGATCTTTGACAGCTTCGATCCTAAGCCAAATCTTTGAGTTCCATGCTTCATTTTGCACCTGTCTTACTCCTTTTTCATAGAATTCCATTTTAGATCATTTTACTCCCAAGATTTACCTAGTATCTGCATTTGCATAAAAAACAACTACATACCACGTGAAATCTTTTATATGAAGTATAAAAATGACTTAAACTATGGTGTTTATTGTGTAAAATTATAATGATAATAAGTGTAACTATACACTTATCAATCATGCATAGCATAAGGAAGGCTCTGATACCACTACTAGTTAGTTAACATAGTAATTGAACATGAAAACATTGCAAGGCGGAATTTCAAAACTTAAAATTAACCTAAGGATTTCCTAAGCATGCCATGATTGACATAATCTAAGTTAAAATGTTCCATATATGCTTTTATGTTTATAAAGCTTATAAAAGATACCTAGCATCTAAGTTTAGAACATTACCAGTTCATGTGTGTTTCTCATTCTTTTGGATGCGACATTCCCTTAGAGTAATTCGGTAGAACTTTGTTAGCACGAGCCTCCAAACTGAAATTGCCTCTATAATTGATTCACATAGATCTTCATTGACTAAAACCTCGTTGAGGTAGAACCCATTAGTAGAGAGCAACTGCTAGAAAACTCGAGGACCAACCCGAAAATAAAAACCAAGAAGGCTCACTTTAATTAGAAAGAGCCTTCAAAAGAATTCTTCTTTGTTTGGAGAAACTCATGAAGACAACGAACGAATAAAGAGATGTCAAACTCAAAGAGAAAAGCTGAGCTGAAGTGTGGAATAAGGAGGAGCTGGAGGCCTATATATAGGGAAAAAGGGGGAGTGTTTGACTCCCACTCAAACACAAACTGGATTAGAATATTCTCATTCCACTTAGCGGGGTACTAGGACCAGCAGGCTAACTTGTGGGTCTCTCTCACAAAGGGCTTGCCTTCTGCTACAAGCCCATGCTTGCAGGCTGCCTACGCAACTCCCTAGCGAGCTTGTAGCCCTCTTGCGTGCACAGGCTTACCCTGTACGCTAGCGACCTTAGAGCTTTTTAGCTTGCGGGGTAACCGAGCATGCCCCACTCTGAACAACCCATTTTCGTTTTTGGCCCACTTGTAATGGGAATATTCCCTTGCTTTGCTCTGCATAATTTTTTTCCCTATTTTCTCTTTATTCTCTTTAATTATTAATTCAATCCAACCAATTAATAATTCTTCTAACGAATTCGACAACCAAATATTCTCATAATAGACCCAGTCTATAGATTCTTTACTTAGTCGATAAAGACCCAAAGTTTGTGACCTCATAGGATCCCAAGGTATTGAGCCACTAGAGGTTAACCTAAACTTGGCTTTCCATCTAGGAACCTTTACGCTCAATGTTCTAGACCGATATAGAACCCGATAGCTCTAGATGATCAAATGGGCTTTCTAGTAAAGGTGTATGATCCCCCGATACTTGGAATGTCACGTGCTTGTGACTTGATATGGTTTTGTAGTAGTAACCAATATAATACACTCCTTCATCAGGTTAAGTACCATCCAGTTTATTGAGCTCCAATTAAGTTTTAGCTCATGTAATAGCCGTAGCTATCTTGGAATTAGACTTGTTCACGAATAACACCACTCAGCCATTATGTATCAAGATTGACTAGAAACTGGTTCTATCAATCTTACACTCTAATCAGAGGTTTATGAGTGTATCACTTCAACAAGGGGCCCTAAGGTACATCTCCCACTATATCACTATATCAGGAGCGATGGATCCCATCTTGACTACTCGGTTTACCAACACATGATTATCACTATACCCGTAATCACCCGTGTCATTATGATCGCCAGGGTATAAATAAGTATGATCCAAAGTATAGCAACTCCTACACAAGGTAACCAATATCTCAGGTCTGAGGATACTTGTACTACCACTACAACAAGACATGACACCAACACATGAATATAGTAATTTCCGAGTGTATATCTTATAGAGGTCTCCAATGTATTACCCGAATACATTCATGTGTTAACTCAAGGTATCACCTTCAGCTCGTGAGATCGGTTGCTTGGATCTAATCCAAGGAGTAATCCTATACATGCTAGTCTATCCGCTCCATTGATGTCCACTCTCAATGAAACTATGACTAGGGATATTTGCACTATTCATAGTAACATGTATGTGTAGTTCTCACACCATATAGCTCCCGCTATATCCTCACACTTTTACGCTATGAAGTAGTCATGGACTTTGTCTCATCAATGCGCATATACATATATGATACCAATGAGATACATGAATTAATTAAAAGCACTAACAAGCAACAAAGATGCCTTAATTATTATTAATAATAATCCAAAACCGTTCGTACATTATAACTAATAAAGATATATCGCCCTAATTGTCTCTAGGGCATACATCATGTCTAACAATTATTTCATACTTTTGATTTGTTTCTCGTACTTAATTTGATTTTTTATCATGATGTAAATTTGAAGGCTACTATCGGCTCGTCGAGGCAGATTAGTTCTGAGTCGATTCGAGATGACTTGGTGATGATTGCCGGTAATGATCCTTCCATCTATTCTTTCTTGATGTAGAACATTTTGAGGACCATCTTTCCCCTTCCTTCGGAGAGGGTGGAGTTGGAGACTCAAACTTTGATGCAGACGTCTATGGTAATAATTATGTTGATGACTGAGGTTTGTTTTCTCTTTCTGTTATGTTTGGCTATTGTCTATTTATTTTCCTTATCATGGTATGGATTTATTCATTTGATGTTGTGGGGTGGCTGATTTTGTAAGAAAGAGCCAAGACGTGGGCTGGGCGGAGCATAACCATGAACTCACCTAGGAGGAGCTGTAGAGGGCCTTCAAGCGGATTGGTGAGCTGGAGGCAGAGAAGGCACAAGTGGAGGAGGAAAAGGCTGAGTAGGCTTGGGAGAGTCAGGAAGTTGATAAGAAGGTTGAAGAGCTTATTTAGGCTCATGATCAACTTTAAAAGATTGTCTCGCAGTATGAAGTGGATATCTCTCGAGCTATACATGAGCATAGTAAAGGGATGCTTAACTTGGCTTTAGATGGTCAAAAGTATGGGCGGAGGGTTTTTGAAGCTTGCAAGGCATGCTATCCAGACCTACCTGATGACATCTTAGAGGGATTTAATACCCTAATGAGCCGGAGAGGAGGAGACAGCTGTGAGTGGATGACGTTCGACCTGCACGGTCGTCGCGAGGCGCCGGCCCCTCTTCGAGATAGGGCATGGGGTTTTCTAAAAAAAAATTTTAGTGATATTTCAAAAGGTGTTACTTGAAAATGATTTTCAAGTTAAAAGACTAGAAACCTAAATATCTAGTCTATATTATAGAGTCGCCACCCGGATCAGCTCTTCTAGGAAAATTTAGTACAACTTAGATCAGTTTGCCTAATCCATATCGTAGAATAGAGTTTCGGGTTTATATGAGTTACTTACATTGTCATCATTTGAGTTAATCTACACTTATGCTAGAAACATGTTTAAAATATTCGAACTAAACAAGATATTTTCGGTTTATGTTTTAGTTTATCGCACATGCATAAACCAGTAAGTAAATTGTGAAAAATAAGCACGTAGGAAATTTAAATGCGCCTAATCTACAGGGGGATTAATTACATCATTTAGATGGGGATTATGAATCACCTAAATAAATCAAAATGTAAGAGATATAATCGCCTAGAATACATCGATATCTAATAAATATTACATTTGATTTCAAAATTAAAAGCGATACCCAAAGGAAATTAAATCCTAACATTCATCTATCCTAAACTACCTGCATCCATAAAGGTTAGCAAAAATACGACACATCAGACATAATTGCAAATATGTTAATTTTGATCTTTTGCGAGACCCGAGCGGTCTAATATAAAACTTCGAAGGATTTGAAATTTCTTTCATGTAAAAAGGGTTCATTTTATACACATAAGTTATTTAACCATTTTATTAATGAAAATGCCACATGTGAATATTTATCGGGTCGGTTATCCGAAACATCGGTTCCCTTCGTCGGGGTTTCTTAATGCACTTCACAACAATATCGGTGAAAATAAACCTAAGTCTAAATACATAAATAAAATGGCATTATTGAATTAGTTTAGAAAGGGGAAATCGTTAAAGTCGTAAAGTAATATCCCAGTAAAGGGGAATTGACTTCAACCATTCGAACATCTTTTAGACCGATGGGTTCATAAATTTTTAAACACACATCTCATGTTACTTAAAAACTCAGATTTTAGGTCTGAATGTTCACCACTGACCCTCCTGAACATAAAACAAAGTTTGAAAATTTTTCGAACAATCTACCTATATTCTGACTGGAAAGCAATGTCATTAATGGTATTGCTGATGTCATTACGACATTAGTGATGTTGTTAATGACATTACAATGTCATTAACGGCATTACAGAGATAGAAAATATAATTTTTTTTGTAGATTTTTACATTTTCACGGTTTCACATATCAAGCATATATACATGGTATAAACAAGTGAGACATGATTCTAGGAACTCAGAGGCTTACCTCGTAGCTGTACATCCACCTTGATAGTTCCACAAAGATCCTCAGAAAGTCCTCCTTGTTTCTTTGGTTTGGTTTGTGATTTTGTCAAAAATTGAAGAGTAATGGTTTACTCTTTGAGGAAAGTGAAAACTTCCTGAATGTGAGTCTTGACAAGATGAAGAAATCCTTCTTTTTATCAAGTGTAGACTTCAAAAACACTTCAAACTTAGAAAATCAGTTGAGAATGAACTAAAAGTACAAGCACCCCAAATGAGTGAAGATAGTTGTAGAGAACACTTATACTAAGTTCTATTGAGTTAGAACTTAGTGTAAATGATCAAGAAAAGTCAAAACCTCAAAGCTTGTCTAGCTTCCTTACACCACTCAAGTTTGTTTTTGTGAAGATTACACCTCTAACTTACCTAAATAACTCCCAAAAATCCCAAGTTCATGCCCTATTCATGAACTTACACTCTCTAATTCTGAAACTACAAGTTACTATGAGTTAGAAGACCTTAACTTAATTGCCAAAATGTTCAAGAACACTCAAGAACACTTCAAATTCAAACTTTTCTTAGAGCTCACTCTCTTGCTTTCTTTTTGCATGAAAATGAGCTCCCCCTTTTTTGAAACTTAGCTCCATCAACTTAAAGAGCTCCATTCAATCCAAAGTCAACTTAATCCTAGGATAAGCCATACTTTTACTTTTCACTTTTTACTTTAAACACTTGATTCCATGTGAATGAGGATGTGAAAGGTCTTACGTAAGTTGTTTGAAATGGTTTTGCAGTCAAACTGTCTGAGAATTTTGGGGGGGGGGAGTGGGCTTTTGATTTTAAAATTATAGAAAAGTGTAATTTTAGTTCTGCTGCAAATTCGATGTTGTTAACAACATGAGGTAATGTCTTTAACGACATCATCAATGTCGTTAATGACATGGCATTCCATGCTAGGCTTTTTAGTTTTAAAGTGGGCTTTAAGGAAGGGAAGGCCCAAAGAAACAAAGCAGATTTTGTTCGGAGATTTTTCAAGACTCTTCAAAATGTAGAAATCTAATAAGGGAAAAAAAATTACAGCTTCATCATTGAACTCGCAAGTTGGGAGAAAAATCCTGTGTTCACTGGCTGCCCCTCATGGGATCACTACTAATATGAGATCAATATGGTCCCACGATTGAAAGAGTAGTGGGGTTTAGAGATAATACCTACCCGGTCACGGTTGGCACTACTCGGGATGGAAACTTCATGATGATTAGAAGCTTTTATCCTGGTGCGATGCTGTTGGGGGTTGGTCTCTCCATGCCCCTTGCGAATCACCCATTTCGTAGTGATTGCCCCTTGAAGGTTGACGTTTGGCTTGTTGCTACCGCTGGAATCGTCCAGGAAAGAATGTTAGCCGTGCGCCTCTATTCTTCTGGTTGAGAGTCCCATGTACATACTGTAGAAAGTCTATTGATGATGGGGATTACAAAAAGTCCTTTGACTGCAAAGAGTTAGAAAAAAGGTAAGAATTGTAGAAAGTTCATTGACTGTAAGGAGTCGGGAGATGGTACGAATTGTAGGAAGTTTGTTGACAGTAAAATTCAGGAAAGATGCGACTGTGGAAAGTTTGTTGACTGTAAAAAGTCATAAAAGATGTGAACTGTAAAAAGTTCATTGACTGTAAAAAGTTAAAAAAAGTGCGAACTGTAGAAATTTTGTTTGATTGTAAAAAGTCAGAAATGGTGCGAACTGTAGAAAGTTAGGAAGAGTGTGAACTGTAACAAGTTTGTTTGATTGTAAAAAGTCAAGAAGGTTGCGAATTGTAGAAAGTTCGTTTGATTGTAAAAAGTCACGAAGAGTGCGAACTGTAAAAAGTTCATTTGACTATAAAATGTTAGGAAGAGTGCGAACTATAGAAAGTTCATTTGACTGTAAAATGTTAGGAAGAGTGCGAACTGTAGAAATTTCATTTGACTGTAAAAAGTCAGGAAGAGTGTGAACTGTAGAAAGTTCATTTGATTGTAAAAAGTTAGGAAGAATGTGAACTGTAGAAAGTTTGTTTGATTGTAAAAAGTCAAGAAGGGTGTGAATTGTAGAAAGTCATTTGATTGTAAAAAGTTAGGAAGTGTGCGAACTATAGAAAGTTCATTTGATTGTAAAAAGTCAGGAAGTGTGCGAATTTTAGAAAGTTCGTTAAATTGTAAAAAGTCAGGAAGAGTGCGAACTGAAGAACGTTCATTTGATTGTAAAAAGTTGGAAAAGTTGATGAAAATGGAAGTCGTGAATGCATGTTTTAATTTCTTGATTGAGATTGCTGAAAGCAAAATTTTTACCCCTTCAATCAAGAATTAAAATATGAATGTATGTTAATTTCCTTGGGCCGTGCGACTTAGTTTTGAAAATATTCCGTGAGGTTCCAGAAGTCGATCGAATGCTTTTGTTGACTTTTTACATAGTTAAAATACATTATAAATTAATTGTAAGGGGTGGAAATGAGTTTGGGCCAAAAATCAAAAGAAAATGGGCTGGGCTAAGCCCATGTCGTAAACGACATTGCGATGCCAGGTTAAAAAATAAAACCTAACTTCTTCCCCCATTGTCCACTTAGCCGAAAACATCCCCTTCTCCTCCAAATTCCTCAAATTTCTTCCTTCAATTCCTCATCAAAATACTTTGCATGATCAAGTCTCGTAACCCGAAGGTGGTTGCTTCCTCATCTCTTAACTCCCATCCCCGAATCCAAGGCTTCAAATTGTGCCCTGTGATGGAGGCGTATTGCTTTGAGAGGGGGGATACTTTCGTCTGGTTTTTCATCAACTCTCCCATCAACAATCTATGCCTTAGGTTCGGGGAGCATGCTTCGGTGGCCTAGGTGATAAGTGTATAATTACACTTATTATCACATTAATTTTATATAATAAACACTGTAGTTTTAGTCATTTTTATACTTCATATAAAAGATTTCAAGTGGTATGTAGTTGTTTTTGATGCATATGCAAATGCTAGGTAAATCTTTGGAGTAAAATGAGCTAAAGTGGAATTCTATGAAAAAAGAGTGAAAAAGGTGCAAAAGATGCATGGAACTTAAAAATTTGGCTTAGGATCGAAGCTGTCGAAGATCAGTAAAGTTACAAGAAGAATTCTGAGTAAAACTCAATTCACAGTCGTTACAATCATTCGCGGTCGCAACTTGTTTACTTTAGAAACAGAAGATTGCCAATCAAAGATTCATGGTCGCGATATATGTATCGCAATCGCGACATGGATGGTTTTCTGGTATAATCTTTTTAACTAACAACCGTCAGATAAGCATGATCAACTGCCATCAACTACCAACGAACAGATGCCTATCAAGAGTCAACCAATCATGAAAAGGTGCTTATCCATTGTGGATTATATCAAAGCTTCTCAACCATTCACAATGAAGAGATGCAATCTTTCACCAACGGACACAACCCTTTGTTTGGATAGACGCAACCCTTTGAACTCTATAAATAGGGTTCCAATCCTCTTCAATTTCGTGCATTCAAGAAGTGCAGTGGATTAGTATGGCATAGAGTGGAAAAAATGAGAGAGAGATATAGTGTGTGTGTAGATAGAGTCGCTACGTTCTTAAGTGTTAGCGAGAAAATGTTTAAGTGATTCGAATCCTTGTTTCGATTAGTAGATTTCTCTATATTCTTGTGCGATTGTTGTATAAGTGTACTTGCAAATCACTTATTAATAAAAGTTTTCGTTCTTCAATATTCGTTTATTTGATATTCACAAAGAATATCATCCTAGCGGAGGTTTTGTACGGGCCGAGACCGAATTCAAAGGAGACGTAGGAATTGCGGGAATTGATGAATCCCATTAAAGAGTGGATATGGTTTGATCACCTTTAGCTTTCACTTGCATACCTTACAACTTTGCTTTGCTTTCTACTTATACTTTCTATTTCGAAGTTTATGATATGTCTATGTGTCATTTCGTGCTAAGTCTTTTATGTTAATCAAGTTATATGGGTTGGCATTAATTTTAAGAGTAGTTTCGGGGTTAACAATATCATGTATAATCACTGGATCTGTGATATAACACTGTTTAGTGATCCAACATTTTTGGAATGGTAACTTGCTAAATGTGGCTATGTGAGAGCGACCTGTACTAAGCATAATATTGATGTTGTCCAGGTTTTTATAATTGTCTTAATTCGTTTGCGCTAGGATTAGAAAATTTATTTCATGTGTTGCTCTGTGGTGAATCATTGAACATTTGAGTGTTTTGAACCGAGTTTGTTAGATTAGTCTAGTGCGTCATAGCGTCTTTGTATATCTTGCATGTTTTCTCTGCTATACTTGTTCGTAAGTGAAAATCTATGTATTTAGAGTCTCTCATCTATCACATATATATTTACTCAACTTTTTATTCTAATCTTCCTATCTAAAAATATCAAAACTATTTTTATTTTCTTATTTTAACTTTCCCCATATTTATCTTTAGACCTGGTTCCTTCCCTGTGGGTTCGATATCTTTTAAAACTACATCGTAACTGTATACTTGCAGTTATCATCATTTTTCTATTTGATAAGAGGTATTGACAACACCTACATTTTTCATGAACAAGTTTTTGGCATAATTATTTGAGGATAAGCCTTACGAAACATGTGTAGCCAAGTCTCACGAACAAGTTCTTGGAACCATTAGTTATTAAAATTATCAGTGGAAAAGTAGCGAACAAAACACTATCACGTTTTTCTATGTATATTTGTTATCTCACATTCTTCCTCAAGAGTTAGATCACTCGAAATCATCACCATTTTAGGTGACTCATCCATACTGAAATTTATTTCATACAAAGAGGTATTAGTTATGCTAAAAACATTATGCATATGATCATGAAAATGCATGCTGCCATATGGCAAAACATCACACAAGTAAGCAAATTTCGGATTCATTGATTAAAATGCCTCGTAGGTAGAGTTGTTAACATAAAGAATGTGAAAAGGAGAAGATTGGAGCCATAATACCCTTGGCAAATGCTCGCTGAAATGAGGGTTATTGAGAATGGAGTTTTGAGGGTAACCCACAATGGTCGAGTTTTCACTCGAAATCATCACCATTTTAGGTGACTCATCCATACTGAAATTTATTTCATGCAAAGAGGTATTAGTTATGCTAAAAACATTATGCATATGATCATGAAAATGCATGCTGCCATATGGAAAAACATCACACAAGTAAGCAAAGTTCGGATTCATTGATTAAAATGCCTCGTAGGTAGAGTTGTTAACATAAAAAACATTAGTGATATTGAAAATTACATCAAAAGCATCATTCTCCTCCATAGACGGAAGGTTTTCTATCATCACGGTGGCTGGCTCCTCAAGGATAGGCTCAGCAAGAAAGGTCTTCTTCTCTTGGATGGTGGCTTTGATGAGGATCCTCGTAGTTGCCCTAGTTGCTCCCTCTTTACACCTTCTGCCTCCTTCTTCATCAAGATGGCTAGGGCCTTGGTGATAGCCGTGGTTGCCTCTTGTACTTCATCCTCCATGGGTTCAGATTCAAGTTCATCTTCAATGAACATCTTCTCCTTCCCCTTGTCCTTGGTAGTAGCAAACTCAATCTCGGGAGCCATAACCTGCATCCCTTTTTCCACAACAATCCCTTCTGGGCACTCAACTTCCTTTGAGCCATCCATAAAATCGATAATCAGAGCCAACATACACTCCTTCGAGAAATCAAACACATCCCAAAAAATCTCAAACTCTGATACTTTCTCTTCACCTACTAGGACCGGCTCACTATCCCCCATGTATTGCTTACCCCCTTCAATGGCACAGACGCTGACCATATTACAGAAGGATGGTCACTTGTGCTTGTAAATCTTATGTCTTGGGGTAAGTCCAAATCTAGCTTTGTAAGTCAATAAGAGAGGGTCAATGGCCTCTAACATGCCCTGGTGATACTTACCAAGCCCCTTCCCGGGGCAAACCCTTGCTTCTTGACAATCCTTTTCAAACTTGCTGAGAAATAGCGATACCCCATGGGGATATTCTTCTTCTTCTTCTCTTGGCTAATATTGGCCACCCTTACACCTTCCGACCCCTACTCCGCGAAGGCGGTAGCCGCCGCCATTACTGACTCTTTATCCGCCTCCATAGTCACTGGCTTGCCTTGATAGACCAGCTTTATCTTCTGATGGAGCATAGAGGGGACAACACCAAGGGCATGTATCCAAGGCCTTCCTCACAACAGGGAGTAAGACACCGGTATGTCCAGTATCATGAACTTCACTTTTGATCTCACCCCATTTACCATTACAGGAGTAGTAAACATTCCCATGATCCTGCGCTTGGAGTCATCATAGGCATTGATGACTATATCTGACATTTCTAGCATGTTTTCAGTTAAGCCCAAGTGAGGCAACACCTTGAGTGGGCACATGCTTAAAGCCGACCCATCATCCACCATTACACTTGGGATGAAACTGTAAAAAATGTTAACCCTGATAAAGAGGGCCTTATTGTGATTCTATTATTCTAGCGGTAGGTCCAACCAATCAAAAGTTATGGATAGGATTTTTCTCAAAGGTATCACCTCCCCTATCGCTGAGCACATTTTGATCACCGAAGTCATCGGTATCGCTTCCATCTCCATTAATGTTTGCACTAGACCTCGACGGTGTGCCTTGGAAAAGTGCAATAGTTGTCAGATGTTGTATTTCGAATGCGTGTTCTTAAGTTGATTAACCAAGGGGTCGACCTCAAGATCGTATTCTTTTACCACCGGGGGCAAGGGTGGCTCAGTATGATCCCTTGTAGTATCCTCAATCGAAGAATTCCAAGCTGAATGGGATTGTTTCTGAAAACCCTACCATCGTGGGTTACCCTCAAAACTCCATTCTCAATAACCCTCATTTCAGCGAGCATTTGCCAAGGGTATTATGGCTCCAATCTTCTCCTTTTCACATTCTTTAGTTGATAAGAATCCAGGTTGATCGGTCCCTTACTATACAAGATCTCCTCACCCTCTACAAACTGGGCGACATCTTTACTTCCCATTCTTCGGGACTTTAATACATACCCTTCCAAATCGATGGGCTTCATCTACACTTTTCTCACTCTAGCTCCTCCTCCTTCTCATTTTCTCCATCTGCAACATTTACAGACTCGAACAGATCATAATCATCCACCACGTTCTCGAAAGATCTAGGGAATGACCCTACTAAATTTACCCCAAACTATATCCAAGATTGATTAGAGGGGATCCTGGTCCCCACCACAAATATACGATGATCCCACTCCCGGAGGTGTAACTCATTGTTGATGCTCATTTCGATGATGTCAATGAACCCCAAATACTCATTTACGAATAGGCAATCCTAAATATCTGACCGTGCCCCATCAATCAACATCTTCATGAGTCATTCAGTTATGGGCTTGTGTTTGATCATTGCTTGGAGGGACATCCCCTTTGCTCATATTCCCTAAAAGGTTCATACTCATCCTACCTGCAAGCCTCCAGATCTCTTATTCCCTATTTGGGCCTTTCCATGAACATGAATTTTCATGAAATGTCCGAGAAATATTTCTCCAACTTCTCCTCATGATGGGTGATTGGTTCATATACCATTCGCCCGTTGTTGATAAGTGTATAATTACACTTATTATCATTATAATTTTACACACTAAACACTATAGTTTAAGTTATTTTTATACTTCATATAAAAGATTTCACGTGGTATATAGTTTTTTTCATGCAAATGCAGATATTAGGTAAATTTTGGGAGTAAAATGATCTAAAGTGGAATTCTATGAAAAAAGAGTAAAAAAAGTGCAAAAAGATGTGTAGAACTCAAAGATTTGGCTTAGGATCGAAGCTGTCAAAGATCGGTGAAGTTGCAAGGAGAATTTTGAAGAAAATTCAATTCACGATCATGACAATCATTCATGGTCACGATTATTCTTCTTCAAAATAGAAGTCTACCAATAAAAAATTCACGGTCACTACATGTATATCGCGGTCGCGACTTGGATGGTTTTCTGGTTTTATCTTCGTAACTACCAACCGCCAGATAAGCATGATTAACAGCCTTTAACCGCCATTAACTAACAATGAATATACACCTATCTGAAGTCAACCAATCATGAAAAGGTGCCTATCCATTGTGGATTAGATTGAAGCTTCTCAACCAATCACAATGAAGTGATACAATCATTCACCAATGGACATGACTCTTCGTTTGAATAGACGCAACCCTTCGAACTCTATAAATAGGGCTCCAAACATTACAATTTCGTGCAGCATTCAAGCAGCAAGGGGTGCGTTAGAGTGCATGAGTGAAATATAGTGTGTGTATAGATAGAGAATTCACTACGTTCATAAATGTTAGCGAGAAAATGTTTAAGTGATTCGAATCCTTGTTTCGATCACTAGATTTCTCTATATTCTCGAGCGATTGTTGTATAAGTGTACTTGCAAATAACTTATTAATAAAAGCTTTCGTTCTTCAATATTCATTTGTTCGATATTCATAAAGAATAGCATCCTAGCGGAGGTTCTGTACCGGCCGAGGCCGAATTCAAAGCAGATGAAAGAATCGCAAGAATTGACAACTCCCATTAAAGAGTGGATACGGTTTGATCAACTTTAGCTTTCACTTGCATACCTTACAACTTTGCTTTGCTTTCTACTTATACTTTCTATTTCGAAGTTTATGATGTCTATGTGTTATAATGCGTATTTCGTGTTAAGTCTTTTATGTTAATCAAGTTATATACATTGGAGTTAATTTTAAGAGTAGTTTCAGGGTTAACAATATCGTGTATAATCATTGGATCTGTGATATAATGTTGTTTAGTGAACCAACATTTTTGGAATGGTAACTTGCTAAATATGGCTATGTGAGAGCGACCCGTACTAAGCATAGTATTGACGTTGTCCCGGTTTATATAATTGTCTTGATTCGTTTGTGCTAGGTTTAGAAAAGTTATTTCATGTGTTTCTCTGTGGCGAATAATTGAACATCTGAGTATTTTAAACCGAGTCTGTTAGATTAGTTTAGTGAATCGTAACATCTTTGCTGAACGTGCTTGTTTTCTCTACTATCCTTATTTCGTTGGGAAAATATATATGTTTAGATTCTCTAATCTTTCATATCTATATTTACTCATTCTTCATTCTAACCCTCCTATCCAAAGCCTTATATTATTTTATTTTCTTTATTTTGTCTTCCTTATTGATCTTTAGAGCTAGTCATTCCCTGTGGGATCGATATCTTTTAAAACTATATCGCAACTGTATACTTGCAGTTATCATCATTTTTCTATTTGATAAGAGGTACTGACAACACCTATACTTTATGCGAACAAGTTTTTGGCACCATTAATATATAGCCAAACTCTTTTCGAAAAAGTTATTAAACTTATCAGCAGAAAAGTGGCGAACAGCTGTTCTTGTTAAAGAGCAGAGAAAAAGAGTGGTAAGTATTTGCTCTGATAAGCCTTGGGCTTGCATGAATGCCTCAAATATGACAATATGGAAAGATGGACCCTTGCTACTATCATACAAGGGAATTCTCGCGAGGATGAATCCAAGACAACTACACTACATTCTCCCCCAACTTCTGATGAGCTAGCCTCTTCCTCCACAGTTGGATATGGTGCTCTCCAATCATCAATAGCCATGACACGCTCCCCTTTGCTCGCCTGCACTACCATTCAAAACTCTTTCTCTTCTGGCAAGCTAGAGTCAATAGTACAAATCGAGTCCCTAATCTAATTCACCAATCGGTCCAACTTCCTTCCTTCCTCCATCAACATTTCAAGCCTAGTTATCCTCATCCTGAACAGTCACTCATTGTAGAACTAGCGGGTTCTCCCTATTATCCTTCCTTTCATTGCATGCTCATCCATCCTTGCCTTCATCACCACCATGATCGACATATACCTCTTGATGTATTCATAAAAACTCTCCCATTCATTCTAGGTATAAGCTATTAGCTCTCGCATTTCGATCTTTGGATGCTCCAGGAATAAAAAGTGCTCCCTGAATGCACTAGAGATCTTCTTTCAAATATCTTTCACCACCCTTGGTGGAAAGGTGTACCACTCTACAGCAATCCTTGAAAACAAATAGGGGAACAACTCAGACATTAACTCATCGGAAAAACCTTTTACCCATAAAAAGCCTCAAACTTGAGAAGATGGAAAGATGGTGAGTCTTTCCCTTTGAACACAAGCATCCCACACAGATTGAAATCAGGTTCCTTGCACTGAAAGGGCCCACCAAACCCAAAGAACTGGCCCCCTCCTCCAGAGCAGCTATCATACGCCTCTAATCCATTTCAGCCTCTATAACAATCACAAATTCCCCTATCGCCTCTCCGACTCATCTCAGTACTTACTTCTCTCCTAGCCTAGAGTTTATCATTCTAACCACTTGGGCTCTACGACCACTCCATCCTTAACCCACTTCTGGATGGCCTTCAAAAAATCCTTGTAATTGTTTGTGCGGTGGCCTACCAGGACGTGGTAATTGTAGAAATTTTGCTTGTCCTCTCGACTAGGTGGTGACCAGGTTTTCAGGCTATCCAGTTGCTTCAACTCCCGCAACTTTATAAAGAGAAAGCCCAGGTTGGCTTCATATAGAGAGATCCCATGGTATTCTTCTATGTATAACCTTACCGTCGCTACTAACTCAAACTAGACTAATTGGAATGTTGCTTGCTTGCCCTTAGACTGCGAAGGGTTGGTGGATGACGATCCCAAGTCATTCTTCCTGAACTATGTCTTACTGGTAGGCTATCCCACAGGCGTCTCTAGGTATTCGATCCACTCCATCCGATCTGCTTTCTCGAACACCTCATTATAGGAGGAAAAGGTATCAATCTCCAATCTCTTTCTGTACGTAGGTAGGGCTCTAGCTAGCAGCTTCGCAATCATCTCCGATAAACTGAGACAATCCTTCAACATGACCTGGGTGGCCATCCACTTGCCATAGTACGGTTTAAACATTTCCACAAGCTTTTGCCTCACCGCCACTAGGTTCTACATTATTGTCTTCACCTAAGAGTTGAAGCCATATTGTTCTACTAAAGCTGTGTTCGCCACTTTTCTACTGATAAGTTTAATAGTTTGTTTACAAGATTCGGCTATATATCAATGGTGCTAAAAACTTGTTCACGTAAAATATAGGTGTTGTCAATACCCCTTTTCAAAATAGAAAAATGATGATAACTGTAAGTATACAGTTGCAATGTGGTATTAAAAGATATTGATCCCACAGGGAAGGACTAGTTCTAAAGATCAACAAGGAAGATAAAATAAAGAAAATAAAATAAAATTGATATTTTGGGTAGGAGGGTTAGAATGAGGAATGAGTAAATATATGTATGATAGATTAGAGAATCTAAATATATAGATTTTCCCTATGAAATAAGGATAGAAGAGAAAACATGCAAGTTCAACAAAGATGTTACGATTCACTAAACTAATCTAACAGACTCGGTTCTAAATACTCAGATGTTCAATTATTAGCCTCAAAGCAACACATGAAATGACTTTTCTAAACCTAGCACAAACGAATTAAGACGATTATATAAACCTGGATAATGTCAATACTATGCTTAGTACTAGTCGCTCTCACATAGCCACATTTGGCAAGTTACCATTCTAAAAATGTTGGCTCACTAAACAGCGTTATATCACAAATCCAATGATTATACATGATATTGTTAACCCCGAAACTACTCTTAAAATTAACTCCAACGCATATAACTTGATTAACATAAAAGACTTAACACGAAATACGCATTATGACACATAGACATATCATAAACTTAATAGAAAGTATAAGTAGAAAGCAAAGCAAAGTTGTAAGGTATGTAAGTGAAAGCTAAAGTTGATCAAACTGTATCCACTCTTTAATGGGAGTCATCAATTCTCGCAATTCCTGCATCTGCTTTGAATTCAGTCTCGGCCCGTATAAAACCTCCGCTAGGATGCTATTCTTTGCGAATATCGAACAAACGAATATTGAAGAACGAAAATTTTTATTGATAAGTGATTTGCAAGTACACTTATACAACAATCGCTCGATAATGTAGAGAATCTAGTGATCGAAACAAGGATTCGAATCACTTAAACATCTTCTCGCTAACGCTTATGAACGTAGCGAACTCTCTATCTACACACACTATATGTAACCCTATAATTGCACTCTAATATTCTCCTCTCTTTCGGTGTCACTTTAGTGCATGAAATTTGTGAAGTGTGGAACCCTATTTATAGAGTTCGAAGGGTTGCGTCTATCCAAACTAAGGGTTGTGTCCATTGGTGAATGATTGCATCTCTTCATTGTGATTGGTTGAGAAGTTTTGATATAATCCACAATGGATAAGCACCTTTTCATGATTAGTTGACTCCTGATAAGTGTCTTTTCATTGGTAGTTGATGGCGGTTGATGGCAGTTGATCATGCTTATTTGGCGGTTGGTAGTTAAGAAGATAAACCTAGAAAACCGTCCATGTCACGACCGCGATATATATGTCACGATCGTGAATCTTTGATTGGCAAACTTCTATTCTGAAGAAGAATAAGTCACAACCGTGAATTCTTGTCACGACCGTGAATTGCATTATTCTTCAGAATTCTCCTTGTAACTTCACCGATCTTCGACAGCTTCGATCCTAAGCCAAATCTTTGAGTTCTACACATCTTTTCGCACTTTTTTCACTCTTTTTTATAGAATTCCACTTTTGATCATTTTACTCCCAAGATTTACCTAGTATCTGCATTTGCATAAAAAACAACTACATACCACGTGAAATCTTTTATATGAAGTATAAAAATGACTTTAAATATAGTGTTTAGTGTATAAAATTAATATGATAATAAGTATAATTATACACTTATCAG
>CATIWQ010146486.1:0-10818 GCA_949673415.1 Euphorbia schlechtendalii | reverse complement strand
GGTATCAATCATGAAGCATGGGATCCAGAAATTATTAAGGATGATTGATTATGGGATCATTGAATCATTGAGTTGGTTGTATGGGTACTGCAGCAGTATGGGTTTTTGTATTTGTCAGTATTAGTGTGTTTGGGTATTATTTAAGCTGTGAGTTTGTATTGTGTTAGGGAGACTTTTGAGTTAGTAGTTTCGGCTCTTTCCTTTTGGAAGAAAGGGGGATTGAAAGGGAGACCTTCCAATTCATTTTCAATTTTCAGTTCTGTCCTTTCTTTGTTGTATTGTTACTTTCTTATTCCAATAAAGATCCATTAGATTTCCTTTTCCCAATCTACTTGTTCTTATTTCGTTAGTTGTTGTTCTATCTTCGGTTGCTAACATTTGGTCCGATCTGCCGGATACATACACCCCTAGTAATGGCAACCGAGACCAGATTTCAATCATTTCATGCTTGGCAAGATGTCACTGATGCCAAGCTTGAAGAAGTAACTCACTAGGTCCAGGATCTCACTCTTTCTGATGCGGAAATTAAGGCGGGATTGGATGAGCAAAAACAAGCATACATTGAGTTCCATAAGTCATTTACTGATTGGGTCAAGCAGCAAGGGAAACGCACAGTTGGTGACGGAGATTTAAATGGGGAAACATCTCATCCTCGGGTTCAATTAAGTCCTCCAGTTCATCCTTCTTCAAGTCATTGTCCTCCAACGGACACTCAGTCTGATTCGCTTTTCTCGATTCAAAAGATTATAAACTTCCAGGTTTCTCCGGCTATAATCCCCGTGGTTGGCTTACTAAGGTGGAGCTATTTTTCAAGGCTAATCAAAACCCTCCTCATATGCAATTGTCAATGGCCCAATCTACTTGTCCTTTCTTTGTTGTATTGTTACTTTTCTTATTCCAATAAAGATCCATCAGATTTCCTTTTCCCAATCTAGTTGTTCTTATTTTGTTAGTTGTTACTCTATCTTCGGTTGCTAGCAATTGCCAATTATTGCTTTGTATTGTTTTCTTTAATTTGGTTGTTCACATATATCTAGTGTAATTTTCATATGAAGTTGCTTTTGAAGGGTTACCGAAAATCTGTTTCCTAGACACGTGTTATTCAATTTGTTTTGTGTAGCATCATGATTAATTGTTGACTGAGATTATTAAGGTCAAATGAAGCTATAGGTAGTTCTTGGGTAGATTGCATGTTTTGCTTTATTGACCTATGTTCTTTAGCTTCAGGATTAATTATCCATATGTTTTACATGGCAGAATATATGAAACCTGATACTGAGACATACAATTGGGTGATTCAAGCGTATACTAGAGCTGAATCCTATGACAGGTAAAACTTGTTAAGTGTCTGTGAAACAAGTCTTGAATGTTTCTTAGTGTTGTCATATTCTTAATTCGGGTGCATGAGAAATCTCCTTGATACTTTCTCCAGTGAAAGGCCATATACAACATTCCAACTAACTAAGTATATTATGTTGGTTATTAGTCTTAGTCGAATTGTTAGAAGTATAACCCTTTGTTTCTGTTTAATTTCTATTTACTTGATGGTATTTCTGCAATAAAACAAGGGTGCAAGATGTTGCTGAGTTGCTTGGGATGATGGTTGAAGACCATAAACGTTTGCAACCTAATGCAAGAACTTATGCGTAAGTTGAAGTGCTTCTAATGTTAACATGTATATTTGTCTTCATTAAAAAAACATGTATATTTGTCTGAGCTAATATCTAATTTTATTGTTTATTTAACATATCAGAAGACCAGTTCCCCTTTTGTTTTTAATTTCACAAGTTTTTTTTTCTTAATGTTTTACGCTTTGCGTTCTATAACATAAACAGTGTCTATGCCTATGTAGCATGGAAACTGAAACTGAAACGGAAACCGACACGGAAACAGAAATGGGGAAACGCCCTTTCTAAAAAATATAGGTTCGGAAACTATGGGGAAACGCGTAAATAATAAAAACTTAGGGGTATATTCATAAATATGAAAAATATAAAATTTCGTACATATTATTTCATTCTTAAATAAAATACTAAAAGACATGAATTTTAAAATAAATTTATTGATTATAAAGCAAATATATATGAGTAATGGCTATTTCAAAACAATAAACAATAGTAAATATGGTTATTGAAGATAATAAAGTTTCATGAAATCTGAAAGTTGTGTCATATTAATTAAATCGTAATAATGTAAGTATATAAATTGGAATAAAATAAGTTTTTGTAATATAATAATATTATTAATAAAATATAAATAATGAATTGGGGTTTTAAAGTCTTAGTAGTTTGAATATATTAGAATGTTTAGTTTTGTGAATGAATTAAAATTATTGCTAGGAAACGGTTTCCGGAATTTACGGAAACGAGTTTTCAACTTTCATTAATTGCAGAATCGGCCCGGAAATGTTTCGTAGGGGTTTCCTAGGGTTTCTGTTTCTGAAAAGAATGGGAAACGCGGAAACGGCATGTCACAGGAGTTTCCGTGCTTCCTAGGTCTATGCTTTCGCTGTTAATTTTATGTTCTTCAGCATACAGATAGTGAATTGCTCTCACTGATGAAATTTCGGAGTGTGCTTGACTTGATGTGATGTTTTCAAGGGTATTGGTTGTAAAGGAATATTGCGGATGCTTCAACTTTGAAAGCATAAAATTCAAATGTCTCACATTTTTCACTTAAAAACACTTGATGGAGGATATGAAGTATAATGTATGATCTATCATCTATTTTTTTGTGCATGATTATTTAGGGCTCGTGCTATAGAAACCTCCTCAAATGAATGCAATGCTGCCCATTATTTGAACTTTTGGACTTGTCAAATGGGTTTTCATCATTTCTCATTTCGCTGCATAGTTTAATCAAATGCTTCTAGCAAGCATTTTCTTAAATGGAATTCCCTTACTAATTTTTACCTTGTTTGCGCTTATTATTTGATAGGTTAGATAATTTATCAGAACCCTGGAGTTTCATTGTACTAAAAAACTTGATAAAACTCATGATTCATTAAGGTTGACAAAAAGCTTATGGAAGGTCCTTAATTCTGTTGCACAGTGTCAAGTAGAACCCAATTTCAATAATATTAATAACAATTTCTGATTCTGCTGTTCTTGTCTTGTTAGTTCTTGATCGTCGTATTTATATTGTCTCTGATTTTGCATCTTGTATTTTGATACTCTATGTAGCCATTATGTAACCCATTATACCAAAATTTATTAAAATTCTCTCTATAAACGGTGACTGTTGAGGTTGGCTCTTATTCTTTCTCATAATATGTTTGTATAGTATTTGTGTAGTTAGTTTTCTTGTATATTGTCTATGACTCAGTAGGGAGGATGGTAAATGCATGTGCATTGGTTTTGAATTTCTTTGCAAAGCAATCATTTCCTTGTGTAACATTTCAGAAGATAAACATAGAATTGTGAAGTGGAAAAGCTTTATAAAGGTGCTATGCTACCCAGTTCTTAGAGCTGAAAATCGTTGATGATTGCAAGTATGGAAATTAGGAAGAAAAGTTTAAATATCATTATCAAATGAGTTTATTTTAATGAGCCATATTGGATTGCCTTGTATGCCCTCAAATATTATTTTGGCTCCTTTTCTATTAATGACTTCTGTCATACCTATGTGTAGTTTCCATAGCATTTGCTATTCCTATTTCTTAAAAAAACAATGACTACATGTGTGCTCAGGTTGTTGGTGGAATGCTTTACCAAGTACTGTGTGGTACGTGAAGCTATTAGGCATTTTCGTGGACTCAGAAACTTTGAGGGAGGAATAAATCTATTACACTGTGAAGGAAAATTTGGAGATCCGCTCTCTTTATATCTTCGGGCATTGTGTCGTGAAGGTAATTATCAATCTTACTTTTATTATGGTTCACTCTTTATATCTTCGGGCATTGTGTCGTGAAGGTAATTATTCATCTTACTTTTATTATGGTTCAATGTGTATGTATGTATTGTGTATGTATGTATGTATATTATTTTTTTCTTATCATAATTAATTCCGTTTTTTCTCTCTCTCTCTCTCTTTCGTTCTCTTGGGGATATTTGTTGTTATGTTTTCGATGCATGTGGTGAAATAAAACAATCTAAATATATTTTTGTGCCCTTTAACAGTAACTCCGTAGTTTGTTGTTGATTGTCTTGCTTTTTCTTTTTTGTTTTCTGTATTCCTGTGATTTTTTATGTGATCATACAACAAAAACAATAGTGACCAAAGTCGCAAACCTTAATCCGACTAGTTGTAATTGGCTGATTTTTGTACTCTTCTTCTTATTCAATGGCTATTGTATATAGTATAGTAATGTATTTGTTGGTCTGCGTTAGCTTAAATAATCGTGTAGAGGGGGTGGATGCAGATTAAATTGTTCTTTTTAGAATTTAAAATTTGTTTGTCAAGTTATTTTAATGCGTGCCAAGTTATTTATGCTGAGTGCAACTTTAAGGCTAAAACTACAAACTACTCAGCTTGTGCTTAGTTTGTGTGCAAATTGTGTTGAGTAAAACTTACTCAGCTCAGGATGGTTTTCAAGAAAAATAAGCAGAGAGAGATGGTGTGTAACCGCAAACATTGTTAAAGATAAAGTAAAGAGATAAGGAAGGAAAACACCTCGGTTTTATCCTGGTTCGGTCCCCTAGCCTACCTCTAGTTCCCGGATACTTTCTCCGAGTTTTAATCCACTAGTGTTTATTTCCTTCAATTAGGCGGAGCAACCTTTGACAACATGTAGATAAGATTATTGTACGTACTTTTCTTACTACCACTCAACTCAATATGGGTACCCTTCCCAACTGACTCACACAAATTTGAATGAAAGTTTGTAGATCAGAGGAATTCAACCTATAATTTGTTGGTTCCTTTCCAGATGAAAAGCTTAGCTAGATTCTAAGCCTATATAATTTCTCTCTAACAAAGAGATTTGAAATGGATGTTTGCTTTGGATTGCGAGAGTTGGAATTTCAAATGTTGTGATTGCTTTAGCAGAAGTTCAGATCTTAGAAACTCAAGGTGATTTGTAAAGGACTGCTCTAGGTTCTATTTATAGTTGTAGAGATCTGGAAATAGCCGAAAGTTCTCGTCTTGACTTGCTCTTCAAAATCTGTTCTCTTCACAGCTTTGAAATCTGTCCATTTGAAACAGATTTGTGGATGTTTAGAGACAGTGATTTTGAACTTTGAGGTGCGAGATTACTCCGTTAATCTTTTATCTTGTCTATCATATATCTTTAATCAATTTTGTTGAGAGAGGCGATGAGATGCAACGTGGTGGATTGAGATTGAACGCTTTTGCTGACGTTGCAAATTGGCCCGGCGACATTGGAAAACAGGGAATGTCAAAAGATACCTTTTTTATTTGGCTTCTAGCGAGGTAATCCCAACATTCCTTACGGAAACCTTTTGGCACTGAGGACCTCACAAATATCTCTTTTGTTTTCAATGCTAATACCTAAAAAACATCTAAAGATAATATTTTGTCTTCACAGAAACGGTTAAACGTGCAGGCATAATAGTAGATTACTATTGCACGAGTTACTCAATTTTTGCTGAGAAAAACTAAGTAAGAACTACTCAGCTTACGTTGAGTTATATCGCATAAACAATGTAATAAAAGTTACTCAGCTTTTGCTACTCTAAGCGATAACTCATCTAAGTGTATGTAAAACTGAGTTGTTTTTCTCAAAACAAACTCTATTCACATTTCTTAATTAAGAGTCTACTTCGTACCTAATTAATTTCACTATCCTAAGTAATTTGTTATCTCCAGAACCTAAGTTCTGTGAGGTACTATTAACTTGGGTTTAACTAGTATTTATACACATAGACATAGATTAAGCTAAATCAGGAAGGAAATAAAACACTAACCGTTTACAATTACTCAATGTTCTACAATAATGTACAACTTATTCTTTACTGCCTATATTCATTCTCTAACACTCCCCTTAAGTTGGAGCCTAGTAATTAATCATGCATAGATTGGTACAAATGTAATTGATCAAAACACTTTAGTAAAAAAAATCTTCTGACTTCCTTTATAACATGTCGAGTTCGCATTGTACCATCTCTAGTTTTTCTCAGGTGAAGTAACAATATTCCCATATGTTTGATTCTTTCATTATATACTCTTTAAGACAGCGACCCTTTTGTTGTGGTCGATAAGTTTGAACAACATGTTTTGAAAATAGGACATCATTTTTAGAAGCATACATGAAATAAAGAGACTCCCATAATAACAGATTCATAGATTATCAACTTAAGAACCTAAGGTGTTTTAAATCTGATTTAACAATCTACCATCTTATATGTCTTACTAGCTTCGGTGTCTGAAGGTGAGTTGATCCTCTTAATTAGAACCATCAATAAACCTGCGAAATATTCTTTTCCATTGAGAAAAATTTTGACCCCCCATTTGCGAACTGAAAGTAACTTGGTCTGACTTTCTTCTCACTTAGAAGTCCATTGCACATGTATGCAGCCTTTCAGAAACATTTTGGCATTGCTTTTTTATCTCATTCAGAAATGCTTTAAGGGCTCAAATATAACTCCTTTCTGTATTTTCTGGTTTGTTATTTACTGGATTTCCACATCACGTATATGGAATACTCCATTATTTTGTCTCTGATTTCTGCTTTAATTCATGAACCTAAATGAATTATAAATGGTGTATTTGCTTGATTCAGGTAGGATAATTGACTTGCTAGAAGCTTTAGATGCTATGGGCAGAGATAATCAACCTATTCCTCCAAGAGCCATGATATTTAGCAGAAAATATCGGACATTGGTTAGCTCATGGATTGAACCGTTGCAAGAAGAGGCTGAACTTGGATATGAAATTGATTATGTTGCTAGGTGTGCTCAAACATATAACAACTGCAACTATTGTATGTCTTGTTGTTTTGCTATTGTGCGCTTGTGTTGGATGGTGGAATTAGGTTTTGGGGACTTCCTTTGGTAGTCCCTGTTAACAGTTAAGATATTTGTTTCCGTACTTGTGTTCAAACTTACATTTCGTAATTAAAGTATGGATTATGTTAGTGAACTGCAAGTTCTGCTATACAAGCACAAACTGCAATTCTAAAGCTGCTTTTTCAATTATTTATACCTATAAATTTCAATATAAAACAGGTACATTGAAGAGGGTGGCCTCACTGGTGAGCGAAAGCGATGGGTACCTAGGAGAGGAAAAACTCCTTTAGATCCTGATGCTGATGGCTTTATATATTCAAATCCTATGGAGACCTCATTTAAGCAAAGATGCCTTGAAGATTGGAAAATGCACCACCGCAAGCTTTTAAAGACCTTATATAATGAAGGACTTGCGGTTTTAGGGGATGTATCTGAATCTGATTATATAAGAGTTATTGAGAGACTGAAGAAAATAATTAAAGGTCCTGACCAGAATGTTTTAAAGCCAAAGGCTGCCAGTAAGATGGTAGTTTCTGAATTGAAGGAAGAGTTAGAAGCACAAGGTCTACCAACTGATGGAACTAGAAATGTTCTCTACCAACGAGTGCAAAAAGCAAGGCGAATAAATCGCTCTCGTGGCCGCCCCCTTTGGGTTCCTCCTGTGGAGGAGGAAGAAGAAGAGGTTGGTCATTCATTCAAATTCTATTTGTTCTGAGAAATTAATGTTCTCTTTCATTTCCTTATTACATGGACTCATTCTTTCTTCAAGACCACATTTTGCAGTGGCGGCATTCCTTTCAGTTTCAGTTTCAACAACAAGTTCTTCTTAAATGTAATTATGTTCTGTCTGGTAGGTTGATGAGGAGGTTGATGAACTAATTTCCCGGATAAAGTTGCAAGAAGGAAATACAGAGTTTTGGAAGCGTCGGTTTCTTTCAGAAGGCATGAATTCTCATGTTAATTCTGAACTTCCAGATCGGTCGGATGATGTTGATGCCATTGATGTTGAATTTGAAAATGATGTTGAAGATGAGGAAGCTGATGAGGACAAGGAAGATGAAGAGGACGAGGAAGATGAAGAGGAAGTGGAAGTAGAAGTAGAAGCGGAACCAACTGAGAGCCAAGATGGTGAAAGTGTTGTTAAGGTCAAGGAAGTTGAAGCTAAGAAGCCTCTCCAAATGATCGGCGTGCAATTATTGAAAGATGCTGTTCAAACACCTGCAAGATCAAAAAAATCTAGAAGAGCTCGAGCATCAGTGGAGGTATTAACATCCTTTTCTAGAGTTCTCTTCATCTCTATACGTTGTGCAACAGCTAATATATTCATGAAGTTAATCCTCTGTTTCTTAGTATGGTGACATGACTTCCGTATTTTGAACCTTGCATGTTAATGTAGGATTTATAAACTGAAATAGACAATTTAAATCGAAGCAAGGACTAAGGAAAATAGTCAATGTTTACTCTGTTTGTTTGTGGATATAGGATGATGACGATGACGACTGGCTTCCTCTTGATGCATTTGAAGCTTTCAAGGAACTAAGGGAAAGAAAAGTTTTTGATGTAGAAGACATGTACACAATAGCTGATGCTTGGGGTTGGACATGGGAGAGAGAGATAAAAAACCGCCCCCCACTAAAATGGTCACAAGAATGGGAAGTTGAGTTAGCGATCAAATTAATGCTCAAGGCATGTTATTTAGCTAATCCTTGTTTACGGTTTATGTCTTCCCGTGCTCACAGTGGTTTCATTATCATTATCATTATCATTTTATCACTTCAGTGCCCTTCAGATTCTGACTCTTAAATTATATGTCCCTAGTCTTAGAAATTGTGGATATTTTTCAGGTGATAGAAGTGGGAGGAACACCGACAATTGGGGATTGTGCGGTTATATTGCGAGCAGCAATAAGGGCTCCAATGCCTTCAGCTTTCTTGAAGATCTTGCAGACAACACATAGTCTAGGCTACAGATTTGGCAGGTAAGGTCCTGTACCATAATGAGTATATCTCGGTCGAAAACCAAATAAAAAAAATGTTGGAACCTGATATTGACTTGATATATTTTGGTTCTGTCCAAATCGAACCAAATTATATCAAATAATCATTACTTTGAATTTGAAATGGCCAAAATCAACATAAACACGTTATTGTTAATTTGAAGAAAAAGTTTCTTTGTCATGCGTAAATTGCAAATTGAACAAAAAAAATCAATAGATTAATATATACACATGACTATTTTGGTTCAGTTCTCGGTTTTTTTTACTTGAGCCGAGAGCCGAACCTAAAACCAAAAGTCGCAAGTATATGAACCAAATAACTTTGGTCCGGTCCATTTGGGGTTTTTTTTGCTCTCCTCGTTACTTAGGAAAGTAAGATAAGATCACAGATGGCTGGTTGTAGTGTGATCTGATGGATGTTTGTTACTTATTAGTTGAAGTTTCTAACATTTTGTTTTGTGTAGTCCATTATATGATGAAGTAATCTCCTTGTGTCTTGACCTTGGGGAACATGATGCGGCAATTGCAATAGTCGCAGATATGGAAACTACAGGAATCAGTGTCCCTGACCAAACCCTGGACCGAGTAATTTCAGCGAGACAGGCAGCTGACAACCCAGTTGATGAGAAATTGCCTTAGGAAAAAGTTAGTGCTTAACTATGTTGTATAAGCTGACGTGGCCTTGAATTGAGTTGTTGAAGGGCAATGGCAGTTGATAGGGAGCATGGAATTCTTCAATTTTATAAAAAAAAATGTGGATGCGGTATGGTTGTAGGTGGCCGGTCACACATTTCTTTGATCTTGAATATCAAAATCAGGGACAAAGAAGAATGGGAATTTTGTATAATGATTAGTAATTTAGTAGTGGTGGAGAGGATATAGCTTATTGTGCACTTCAAAGTTAAAACTCAAGTGTGAAGCAAAAGAGTTGTATGATTGAGCAAATGATGGCGTGGGTTTACATTCATTATTATGCCTATTACTCTCTCATAATCATACTCTAATCTACGTCAAAATGATTTTCTACTTTCAACTTCATTTTTACTACAAATACATTACATTGTTTTAAATTGGGAATTTTATGGGATTGCAAGAAAAAGGTTAAAAGAATTTGAGGCCATGCCATGGTGTAATTTGATAAATATTACATTTCAAGTTTTGATTTTTTAGAATATTTAATTTAAAATTTTGAACTTTCAAAATATGTGAACAACAATCGTTGATTTTTGGTTTAGGTACTAGGTATAATAGTTATTATACCAAGTATAATAGTAATTATACAGAGTGTAGCAGTCAATATACATGGAATAATTATACAAGGTATATTGACTATTATATATATGGTTTGAACATGAAACTGAAATTGGATGTTAACATTTTTTATCTGTAAATGATTTGAATATTTCTATGATATTATTTGTTATAATGATTATTATACTATTTAATGGGAGATATGAAATTGCATCTTACTACTTTTATCTCCAATCATCAGAATATTCTTTGATATTATTAGTCTGGAATATAATCATCATATCATGTATAATGATATGATTTGAAACTGAATTCAAATGTGAAATCTAAAATTAGATCTTAATACTTTCTTTATCTCTAATAATTTGAAAAATCTTTGATAATATTAGTTATTTTGACTATTATACCTAGTATGATAGTCATTATACCTGGTATAATCACTTTTATATTATTCGAATGTGACATTTGATTTTTGATCTTTATACTTATTTCATATATTTGGTTCATATACTTGCGACTTTATACTTATCAACAATCGCACCACAATCATCATACTTGAGAAAATTGATCATATATCTAAACTCCATCGTAATGCACCAAAATAACAAAAATCTTACATAGAAAGTTGAGTTAAATTACAAAAAACACAAAAAGTAAAAATGTAAA
>CATIWQ010146479.1:0-37335 GCA_949673415.1 Euphorbia schlechtendalii | reverse complement strand
CTAAAATACATTAATTTATATATGATTTTAATTCGGTTCGGTTCTCGGTTTATTCGGTTTTTTTTCCAAGAACCGAGAACCGAACCAAAAACCAAATTATTCACATATATGGACCAAGAACCGAACCAAATTAGTTCGGTTTGGTTTAGTTCGGTTCGATCTAGTCCGGTTCTCCGGTTCGGTTCAGTTTTATTGGTCTTTTGCTCTCCCCTAGAAACCAAGATTGAGGGGCTTAAGTGACACGTTTTGTCAAGTTGAGGGGGGTATTTGGACCTTTTGTAAGTTGATAGTGGTATCCGGCTATTGAAGCCAAGTTGAGAGTGGTAATGATGTATTTGGTCCTTTATAATGTCATTTTGTATTTCCAATGTGTTTTTTCTCTAAGTTTTTCATTCCTACCCCCTATTAATTTATTCAACTTTCAAGGTAACCATATTTTAATCTCTAATAACAAGATGAGAAGATTATCGGAATCAATATTTAAACATATTAATGAAGTCTTGAAAATAGAGTATGACATTTATGAAATGGTAAATTAGTAAATCACCTCATTCAGTTAATTGTTATCTTAAAAACTATAAATTAATCAAATCGATAATATTTAATAGACGGAGGGAGTACTTCAATTTCGTTTCGATAAGTCATGTTGAATAAGCCAAAAACATGACTTAAAATAAGTCAAAGTGAATAATGAACTTTACTGATGTGAGAAATTATTAAACGTGTACCACATTATATCAATTTTATCATGTCATTTAGCATATTTTTCTAAACGTTGGTAATCAATCCTATTGTAAGAGTTCAAAAATATGCACGGTATTCGAGAGTCCTTCTAATACTAGAATTACTAAAGAGGATTAGATAGATACAACTTTGGAATTAATACTGATAGAAATTTATACTATTTAGGAGAATTGATCCAGTTTAATGATATTTTATAGTGTTTTGAGTTTTGGAAATTGAAAAAGTAAAATATGTCAGTACAATTAACTCAGTACTGAGGTTAAAATCTGAGTTGTCAAGCAAGAGTATTTTCAAATGTAAATAAGTCAACGAGCTGACTTATGCTCAGATTATAACTCAATTTATGTAAGTATTAAGTTACTAAGCACAAGACTAGGTAAATAAAATACTCAGCACAAGGATTTCATTGTACAATCAGCAAGATACATTTAAA
Organism: Euphorbia schlechtendalii; assembly: GCA_949673415.1. Classification (NCBI taxonomy): domain Eukaryota; kingdom Viridiplantae; phylum Streptophyta; class Magnoliopsida; order Malpighiales; family Euphorbiaceae; genus Euphorbia; species Euphorbia schlechtendalii. The sequence continues at coordinate 36,158 of CATIWQ010146479.1, read as the reverse complement.
ACTTTACTTTAATGCTAACCTATAAACGTTGTTTTCCTTTTAACTCGTTACATTAAGGAATATTCTGTTTAAGTTACTTTTGCAGGAATTAATTTTAATCTGTAAAAAATTAAAAAAGAATATTCCAGGACAAGGTCAAAACTAGCAGTATGGTTTGTCTGGGGTTAGCGCTACAGTCCAAGGTCTACGGACAAAAAGTTTCATGCTCCAAATCAAGCTGCGAGCAACTGAAAACATCAAATAGTCAGATGTATGATAAGATGACACGTAGCAGACCATCACATTCTCTCTAAGGGATTTCGACCAAGGTAAAGCATTAAGCATATTGTCTCTCAACGAATTAATCTTATCTTTAAACGGATTAATTGTATTAGACAACGTCAGATCACATCTCAAAACGAATAAATTTGAATCACAAAGAAAAGAAGAACTAGTACCAGTTTGCAACAATGGCTACTTCAAAGCAACTTTATTAAAAGGAAATTGAAGTAACAGTTCCAAACTTGGTGAATACACCTGAATTTCTAAAGAGCTGAAATCCTTGTCAAAATAACTCGACATTTGAAAATTCCAACCCATCAAGAAGCATTCAAATCTTACTCAGCTTTCTAGTTATCGAGAGAGAAAACAGATCTCAGAGTTATAGCTAAAATTTCTTATTGTAAGAAGAGCAACATTTTATTAGTTGTTTTCTTCAGCTCTTTATCTATTGAAAGATCATATTGAGAAATCTTAGTAGAAGAAGGCATTCAACTCTGTGAGATTAGATTATAGATTTAAGAGATCTCTTGTGATTGCTTCTCTGCCTAATTAAAGGAGTTAACACTAGTGGATTAAAGTTCAGGGAAGTTACTTGGGGATTGTATGTAGGCAGAGACCAACCTATGATAAAGTCACAAGTGTTTGATTTCTCTAACTTTATTTCTTCATTTACTCGGTACTATAAAAATTGCTTAGCACACTCTTTAATACTTGCTATCATTGTTACTCTCATTATCAATCTACTCAGTCTTGTGCTTGATTGTTGAGTAAAGATTTACTCAATACAAGCTTTGGTAAACTGAGTAAAGCAAAGGCTCTCAGTTTACTTAGTACAGTTTTAACTCAGCACAACATTCGCATCACTATAAATGTTATTTTGAGATAAAAAAAAATTAAAAAAGGGTTTAAAAGAATTGTTTTAAGTCATTCACCCCCCCTCTGATTGATTATTAAAGTTAAACAGGATTAAGAAGTAGAATAACTACATAGAACTCTAACACCCTACCTCAAGTTGAGCATGGAGAGGAATAAATGCTTAATTTGTGCATGAATGGGATGAATCGATCCTTAGGCAACGGTTTGGTTAGACATCAAAAAATTGGTCTTGAGTCAGAATATAAGATAATCGTAGAAGCCCCTTGGAGACTCGATCATGGGCTAAGTGAACATTAACTTCTAAATACTTGCATCTTTGAAGGGAAGTGGGATTGATTGTGAGATATGTTACCGATAATTATCACACCACACATTAGGAGTTTGTTTGAGAAAAATGCCAAGCTCTTAGAGAAAAATTTGAAGTCAACCAATTTCATACACACCGGTTGCATGAGCTCGATATTCAACCTCGATGGAGGAGCATGACGCTGATTTTTATTTCTTTGAACTCCAAAAATTTAAATTGCAGCCAAGATATATTACGTAACTAGTGGTGGATTTCCGATCATCCAAGTTGTCCGCCTATTTAGCATCGGTGAACCCTTGTAGTAGTAATGGCGAGTTTATAGAAAAATAACCCATGTGAATGAGTTCCACTCAAATATCGGAGAATCCTTTTAACTCCTTACCAATGGACAGATGTGGGAGCATGCATGAATTGATACAATTTGTTGATGGTATAATAAATGTCAGGTCGAGTTAATGAGAGATATTGAAGATTCCTCCATACGTAACGATAATTAGTCACATTCGTGTACGGATCACCATGGTCTTTCATAAAAGCCTCCTTAAAACACATTAGTGTGGAGATGGCCTTTGACCCATGCATATTTTGTTTTCATGGCAAATCCAGAATGTATTTGGATTGATATAGGAATAAGCCATTAGAACTCTAACTAGCTTGAATGCTAAGAAATCAAGAGAACCAATATCATGGATTGCAAATTCTTGATTTAGTTGAGATACAACTCTGAAAATTTGATGTTTGTCACTATCCATGAGAAGAATGTCATCAACATAAATAGGCCTAATGCATCTGGAACCCCCTGAAGTTGTACCTAAACTCTGGATTCCCCCCTGAACTCTGAAATGTTCTCAATGCCCTCCTGAACTTGTCTAAACGTTCTCAATTCCCCCCTGAACTTGTCTAAAACGTTTTCAATTTCCCCCTGAACTTTGAAATGTTCTCAATGTCCCCTGAACTTGTCTAAACGTTCTCCAACACCCCTCAATCCAACGTTGCAAGTTGCGTTAGTGGACCAACAAACATGAGCGTGTTAATAAAAAAATTATTTAAAAAAAATTAAGAACGTTTAGACAAGTTCAGGGGGCATTGAGAACGTTTAAAAAATTGTCTTCATATATTAAATAACCAAATTGAGGGGGTGTTGGAGTGCGGTTTAGACAAGTTCAGGGGGAAATTGAGAACATTTAAACAAGTTCAGGGGAGCATTGAGAACATTTCAAAGTTCAGGGGGGGATTGAGAACTTTTAGACAAGTTCAGGGGGAAATTAAGAACGTTTAGACAAGTTCAGGGGGGCATTGAGAACACTTCAAAGTTCAGGGGGACATCTGGAGTTTAGGGACAACTTCAGGGGGTTCAAATGCATAAGGCCACATAAATAAGAAAATATAGTTTTATCGAGTCACATTGAAAACAATAAAGAGAGACATTCGATTTTGAACCATGAAAGCCAAGTTTGCATAGTGAATCTGTGAGCCAATGATGCCACATCCGAGGTGGTTATTTGAGACCTTATAAAGATTTTTGTAGCTTACCAACAAAATTAGGATTGTATGGATTGATAAATCAAAGTGGTTGCTCCATATACATAGTTTCTTCCAAGTCGCCATGCAAAAAAGCATAGGAAACATCAAGTTGAGTGACATGTCAATTTAGAGATATGACATTTAAAGGAACTTAACAAGAAAATAACGAATTCACAACACAATGATTTTTTAAAGGAAGTTTACTTCATAATTTCATCAAGTGGTTATAATTAATAATAAACATACTTCATAATTTTCAAAGATATCTCTAAATTCATCCAACCTAGCTAACCTGATTAACAAAGAGTAAGATCAATATCTGAGTGGTAAGAAACAGATGGGGTACCAATGTGAAGATAAGAGGAGTATTTTGGTTCAAGCGAGGATTACCATGGGGGTTTGATAAGAGCAACATCTCTCTCTTTCTTTTGTGCAATTTGATGGTCATTGAGAGCTTGACGAATGATGAACTGACGTGGATAGTAGTCATGCTGGAAATGAGGTTGAAGTTGGAGGTTTAACAAGTAAAAAAAACTAAGGAAATTAAAGGAAAGAGAAAAGGAGTTAAAAAATAATTTAATTTATTATCCAAATTACCGCAGACCTATGATTTTTAAATTCAACATGGGAGATGAAAGCTTTTTACAACTACTATACCCCTCTAGCAAGCTTTCAGGGGTTTATTACTTTTGAGGTAATTAATTAAATCGCCACCACAAATTTATATATAATAAAAAAATTAATATAAAAAATTAGGTCTTTGTGGCTCTGGTACCATGTACACGTTGGTAATCAATATAATTGCATTATTATTAAGAGTTTAAGTAGTATACATAACACAAGAGAGTTTTTCCTATACAAGAATTACTAAAGAGGAATCGATAGGTACAACTCTGAAAATAATATTATATATGCATGTGTGCGCGCGTGCGTGCATGCTTGCGTATGTGGGGGAATTCACACTATTTAGTAGTGTTACTGTATACGACTTTGACAATTTTATGATCTATAATTTTAAATAAATAATACACCGAAAATGGAAACTATATATATGATCACTTTTTTTACAAAATTGTTTTACTTTGGTACTAACCAATGGATTGTGTCAATATCATTGGTTTGGTAAGGGTGGTGCTATGGTGAGTCTGCACCTAAGTCTTCTAGCTACTAAAATATACCTTGAAATTTTTCAAATATGCTTTAAATGGATGATAAGTGTTATGAAAATTAAAACTCAACCAAATTGTGTTTCTGTGGTAAAAATATCTCGGCACATCCATTTGTTTGACTTTAAGCATAATATTACGCTTAAAACGTGGTTGATGTCTTAGTCTAGTGGTAAAAAGTGAATTTGTGACCCTAGTGTTAGCATGGTCTGCTTGACCCGAAGAATAAATATAACATATTCGCAATCAGCGTTAAAACATAGGATGGAATGGAACCAAATTGTATCTCGACCGAATCTTAGACTCCAAATTCCAAAATCCTTTTACCCCCAATATTTCAATGTCTTTGTCCAAATAGTCAAAGCAATCAAGAAGTCAAAAGTCATGAAAACCCATTAAACGCCAATTTTGTGCTTAAATGATTGAATTTGGCTATAATATGGATGGGCTAGTGGCCAGTGGCCTCTAGTTTTGATTATTGAGTCGTTTTTGTCTAAATAGTCAACCGGCCACTCTACCTTCAAAATAGTGGGTTGGCTATTTTACCTTCGAACTATTTTGCAATTTTTAGATATTTTCGCAATTTTTGTCAAGATGTTGTTGGGGAAAATTCCCAAATATATCTGACTTCCAATTTACATGCAAAATAGCCAGCCGGCTAATTTACCATGTGTTTAAGGGGGTGTTTCTCCAAACGTATGAGTTGTGACTTATAATTTAAAAGTGTTTTTTTTAACTTTTAAGGAGTTTAAAAATAAGTAGTTAAGTATTTCTGTAAAAATATTTTTAAGTCATTAAAAGTGTTTCTCAAAATTGAATTTTAAGTCACTTTTAAGTTATTGAATCTTGGAAAGACTATAAAGAATATGTTTTATAAAAGTATTGAATATAATACAAGGGTAATATTGTAATTTGTTTGGTCAAAAAGTAGATTTGAGAAAAAGTCATTTTTAAAAAGTAAGTATTACCTATTTCTTACTTTTTACTTAAAAGTAACTTTTTTAAGTTGAAAAAAATTTAAAGAAACATTAAACTAGCTAACTTTTAATTTAAAATTCTACTATTAAGCAAGTTTGACTAACTTTTAAGTTTAGAGAAACACCCTCTAAATCCCTGAAATCACGCAAAATCGGAAAGTTCAAAGATTCACAAACAAGCCGGACGGATAATTTACCTGCAAGCTAGCCGGCCGGCTACTTTGCAATGTCAATAATTATAGCGTCAGAATTTCCTGACCTTTTTTCCTTTGTTTATAAATATGTTACTTGGCGGAGAAAAACTCCTTAAAAACGTGTCTTTTCTTTTCATTTGTTTTCCTTTATTTCCAAGTCGACTCCCTGACAGTTTTTCGTCAGAATTCATCTCGAGGTTCGAGTTGCGATCCTCAATCAATCATTTTCATTCGGTAGTCATCTCAAATTACTATTGCAAATCACAAGGTTTCTTTGAAAGTTTGGGTCCAAACCATCCATCCTTCGACGTCCGGCCGAGGATAATTGAGTTTAAATTCCACTTTTATCATATTTATTATAAAATTATATTTTATCCAATTTCATTATAAATGTCTTTTTATTGTTTTATGCCCATGAACAACTGCATTGATGGTTTATATTGAGCTTATAGAAAAATTTGGAATGAGTTTTAAAACAAAATTCATATTTTATTTGAATTATTAAGAATACATATTTTAAATAAATCACGTTTATAAACCCTATTATCCCGTCACAAATAAAGTCTCGTTCAAGATGTCAAATATGATAAGGTATAACAAGCACCCAGTAGCTCAAATTAATGGCTCATCGCAAAAGAACCTAGGATACCCTTCGATCAATGTATAACGACTCGATCCATGCTCACACACCCATCGCGTGAAACCTCGCTCGCTCACACCTAGAGATCACAGGTTCGAACTACATTCGGGGTGGGTGAAGATTTTCCTTTGTAATTTAATAATATAAACGCATTTGCACAATTTTTTTAAAAAAATTTACTTTTACATTAAATAGAAAAAAAATCTTCACCCAAACCCACTGTTTTAAAGATCCTCGCCTAGGAGCTATTTTGAGGATCGCCGCCTGATTACACCTAGCGTCTAAATCTTGCGGAGTAGCGCCTAAGTCCGCCTAGCCCCCGATTAATCCCCGCCTTGACCCCGATTAATCTTCGATCGCCCGACTAGAGCCTAGAATTTTTTAAAACATTGCAGTCAAACAGGATGTGATTCAAACCTGGCCTTTAAATTTTATATTTTCGGTCATTAGGCTATATGATATTATAAATAAAATAAAGTAACCATACAGAAAGTCCAAATTGAAATATACACTATTAAATTTACAAGTAAAAGATGTGTACATGTTAATATATAAAATATAAACAAACCAAGAAAGCCTATAACAATCTAATCATAGAGAGAGCTTTATCAAGATTCTTAGCCTTGATACCAAAATACTCAGCCACAGTCACCTGTCGGTACACCGGAAAACTCGAACCAAGTGGAAAAACATTGTAATTAGAAGGAGGATTATAGAAAAATGCAGCAGATAATCTCTGATTAATAGCCTCTTTCATAACCACACGATGAACAACACTTACAAACCTGCCGTTAGATAAAACGTGAAGAAAATCCCCAACATTGACCACAAGGGCTCCTCTTTGACTCGGGTTAACCGAAACCCAACCTTGTTGTTCTTTCCATATCTGAAGGCCGCCTATGGTGGTCTGGTGCAAGAGGGTGAGCAGTGACGTGTCAGTGTGAGGGGCTAACCCCATGGCTCGGTCAGGGTTCGGGCAGAATGGGTAGCAGTTGAGTTGTAAAGCTGAGGTTGAGCCATCCAATTTGGTTACTTCTTCTTGTTGTTGTTGTGATATTTGTAAGTAATTGAATATTAGACGCATTAAGTTTGCTGCTACTTCCTTCATTTTCTTCTGGTATTCTTCCATTATGTCACTATTTTCACATTTATCGAAAAACAAAACTATGATGAGAAACATTTCAATTATTAGGATACTGTGTACTTTTTACTATATCCTTTTATAAAATTGATAACTTATTACTTGTGTTTATACAAGTGTGTTAGTTACTTGTTCAAAATTATTTCATACTATATATTTTTATCTGGATATATATATATATATATATATCATGACTTTGTTTATATAAAATTACTATTATTTTGTCATCTATAAACGGGATAAAAATCTCTTACTCGTCAATCAACATATATAGTCCAAGAAATTCAATTAATTTTATATAGAGATTTATTAATTTTCTTCGTTAAATAAATTGAATTTCTTTAGATAAAAGTTTCAAACCACACCCTTATTGCACACTAGAATTTGAATATTGTGTAGATAAATTATAAGCTATATTATGAAATTATTGCTTGTTTCATTTTATTGATGGATTGTAGATTTATTTTACCTACAATTATCCTTATTCAAACATTTTTTTACTACTTGATAATTAAAGTTTCTCATTGTTTGGAAGGGTGTGATCTTGTGAAATTTTTTACCGAAATTTATTTTTATTAACTCTAATTTTGTTGTTCATCAAGAAGGCTATTCGCACAACAAACGTTTTACTAAAAAAAAATTTGTCAGCTGAGCTTTTTTTAAATACACTGGAAAAGCCTCATCCCTCCTTAACTTGGAGTGACTCGAATCTATAACCTTACGATCACAAATTCAATTTCAGTCACTAGGATGAAATATCCCCACAGTTGATCATATTAATTTCATTGTTATAAGACAACAAAAAGATATAATTATTTTTCATTGTTATCACCATAAATAATTTAGTTCAGATTTTGAAGTTTGGAAATTTGAAATTAGTTAAGTTTGTAGAATTGTCTTAATATTATAAATCACCAAATATACGTGCATGGACATACCAAAAATTGTGATACTCATGAGGCCAAAGCTCTTTAGCATGATCAATTGGGGTACCCATCATTGTAAACCCTTCATGCCACATATACTTCTTGAAAAAATGTGAGATCCTAGCTATGCCATATCCGGTAGCTCCACCAGGGGCTCTAACTACCTTTAACTTTTGTGTCGCTGGAAGAGAGAAGAGTCGTCGTGTCTCATTCTCAACTTCTTCCAATAGCTTCAATTGAATTCCATGATTTACCACTTGAAATACACCCCATTGCTCGCAAGCCAACCCGATCAGTTTGAATGCATCAGGGTCCATAAGGTCAATCATCGGTATTGAAAATTGATCAATAAATTCGTCGGTTTCCGGCCAAACATGGGAATCAGGCACTGCTACTATTGAATCAAAGTCTATTGGGATTATTTGTTTATGGTGAAGAGGGAAATTTTTGTAGACTTGAGAGAGAGTGGTCATAGCTTGGATAACTTTAGGGTTATATCTACTTGTGTTTTTATGATGATGACCAAATACATATGGCTATATATAAAGACAAAAATAATAGCTAATTGTAATTAGAATACTAATTATAGATAATTATAAAGAATAACAGAGGCACAACTAGGTTGAAATGATGGAATTGTTTTATGTCGTTTAGTGAATTTGGACTCATATGAAATTTTTGGTTGAATAGGACAAAACATGGAACAGAAGAGATATACACTATGTTATGCTGTGGCATCTCAAAAATTTTAACTGTTTTCTAATTTATTTCCATGGTAAAGATGGGACCATTAATTTTTTTTTCTCCTCAAAATTAAAATTAAAACCATGAATTACACGGTTTGTCTTTTTCCACATCTATGTTGGAATAAGTAACAAATTTTTTTAACTGAAGTTGAATAAAATAAGAATTTTATTAACAATTTAACAAAATTATGAGATGTAATGATTGTAATGTTCATCAATTATTTTTACAAGCCTATAAATTTTATATTTTTTAATTATTATATTTATTTATTCATTATCAAACAATTATATTTATCCTCATATATAGTAAATAATAATCTGCAAGACGTTGCTAATATTTCCTATTATTAGTTACTTTTACATATTTATTATTTAATAATTTTATTAATTAATAATATAAAATTGTTATTTAAATTTTTATTCATTATATAATTTATTAAGTTTTACTAAAATAATGATAAATATTATGTGATTGAGGTCTTGACCTAGTGATTAAGACGGAAGCTGTAAACTCTAGAGGTTTTAGATTCGAGTCACATCCGAGGCAAGTTGGGAATTTTCTTTTCATTTAATGTAAGCTCAAGTGAGGAAAAAACAATTAAAAAAAGATAAGACTTATTTTCAATTAATTAGTATCTAAAAATTATTAGTTATGTTTATTAATATTAATTAAGAATATTAAGAACCGTTGGGTTTGTTGGCCATTTTTCACATGTAAAGCCCGCAGTTTGAGGCCCAAGTATTTGCCAAGCTTGAGATTGAAACCGTTTTTCTCCCAAAGTACATCGTTTTACATACCAGGTTTAAAGCATATATAAATTTAGCTTATTCTTAACCTTGAACCTAAAACAAAATCAGAAACCTTTCATTTTCTCTCTCACCGTTTCCGTTACATTTTCTTCTCTTCATCTCCGTTTGATTCTTTATGTTTCAACCTAATAGATGTGATTGCTTCGGGATGCAACTTGTTTGGAGTCGGTTATCGTTTGGGGTTATAAAAGGAAGATTTCTAAAAGATTTTAGGTTCACTGGTTGTTTTCGTTTAGTTTTGGGGTTTAGTTTTATTCTGTGATTTTGTTTGCTTGAGCCTGGGTATTTTTCCTTGGGTTACTGTGTATTATCTCCTTCTTGAGCTTTTGTGATCTCTTGACCTGTAATTGGATTTACTATGCATCTTTGCTTGATTTTTAGTGCCATTATCAATAATAAAGCTGCTCTCCTTATCGCCGGTTGATGTACCCTTTTAAGGATAGAGTTTAGCTCTATCAAAGGGGGACAACTAAAAAATCATTTATGTTTTTTAGTTTTTGCAAATTCTTTAGTCGATTTGTATGTTTCTTACTTTGAATGCATGTTTTAGGAACTTAGTCTTGAGTATTCTGCTTAGTTGAAATCATAACATGTGGTATCAGAGCGTTTTGGTTTATAATTTGTACATGCATGAGATTCTTTCCTTTTTAGATTTGGCTATTTGATCTTACATGTTAGTTATTTAGGGTTTAAATGCTTCTGTGCTTAGATTATTTAGTCTATGTGAGTCATTGCATGCCTGAATGTGATTATGCGATCTTGTAAAATCTGACTACTTGATTCTGTGGTTCTATTCTTGCGAAACAACCAGTCTGTGTTTGTGTTAATATTTCTCTCATAAAAAATATTACCTTAATTTCTCTTACTTATTATTTCTTTGCTTCTTTGGAATTTGGTGTGGCGTGCTCCCTGTATTCCTGTGGATTCTTTAGAGTGGATTGCTATTTCTGGAGTTTACTTTGTTATTTGTGAAAAGCTTCAAAAGGTAAACCATTTTGAAACTTTCTCTATTGAATTTACATAAGGAAATTAATATTTTGCATGCCATTGTTAAATGAAGGACTCCAATCCTGAGTTTAAAAGGATTCTAGTAAGTATTCCTTTCTCATTTCTCTATAATTTCTTGTGTAGTCACATGCCTAAGCCCCTATGCATGCAGGGATCCTACCTAAAGAGAATTGCATGATTAGGAAGCCCCTAAGATACATTTTTTGTATTGATTTTGCTTTGCCAATCTTGAATTTGTTGTGCTATTCTTGATTCTTTGATAAAATCTTATGTTGTGTCTTTTGATATTTTCTTTGTAATCATATATCTTGTTCTGGTTTCTTGCTTTGTCACAATTTTCTTTAATCTAGAACTGATTTCTTCTTGAGTTGATTAATCTTTATAACTTGTTCTTATCTGAGTCTTCTTTAAGAAGTTTTCTCATCTCCTTCTCTGAGATTAGGACTCATAGAATAGGTAGAATCTTAGGTTTCTTGTCTCCTTCTCAATTCTCTTTTCTCTTCTGTATTGTTTGTTGTCTATTTGATAAAATGTTTATGGCTAAAGTTTCCCTTGATAAATTTGATGGTAAAAATGATTACTCTATATGGAGACAAAAACTAGAGGCAGTCTTAATGCAACAAAAATGTCATAAAGCTTTGGCTGGCAGGGATAAGCTCCGTGCATCTTTTTCAGAAATCGAAAAGGATGAAGCCATGGACATTGCTAATTCAACAATGATCCTAAATCTTTCAGATAGTGTTCTTAGGAGGGTTAGAGGCCAAGAAACTACTGCTGGAGTCATAACTAAACTTGATAGTATCTATATGACCACAAACACAGCTAGGATAGCCTTCTTAAATGAACAACTATTTTCTTTTAAAATAAATCCTAACAAAAACATGAAAGAAAACTACGATGATTTTCAGAAATTAGTAATTGAGCTGCTTAGTGCAGAAGTTACTATTTTTGAAGATGATCAATCTATTCTCCTTCTTAATTCTATCCCTAATAAATATAAAGGTTTAAAAGAGGCCTTAAAATATGGTAGGGATCACCTAGATGTAGATGACATAATTTCTGCTCTAAAAATGAAAGAACTAGAAATTAAGTCTGATTCTAAAACTAAAAACTCAAATGATGAGGGTTTGTTTGTCAAAGGCAAAAAGGGTAACAATAAACATAAGGGTAAAGGAAAGTGTAATTAGTCTAGTCAAACTGGTAATAATGGTAATACTTATCCCAGCACTTCTAATAGCTCTAGTGGTGAACTTAATAAACCCAAAAAGGAGTACATTTGCTATTACTGTAAAAAAAGGTCACACTAAAAAGTTTTGTAGACTTAGGATGAGTGGTCAACCATCACTAAATGAATTTAGTAATTCAGGAGCCATTAACACTATAATTCAATATGATGCTATTGAAGCTCTCACTATGAGTTAAGAAAAGAATTTTGATTTCTGGATTCTTGATTCAGGGTGTACTTTCCGCATTTTTCCTAGGAAGGAATGGTTTATAGATTACATTCCTTTCAAGGGTGGTAAAGTATTGATGGGAAATGACTCTTCCTGTGAAATTCTTGGCATTGGGAAAATTCATTTTCAAATTGAAAATGGAACTCAAGTTGTTTTAAGTGATGTTAGGCATATCCCTAAGATTAAGAGAAATATAATTTCTCTAAGTTACCTTGACACCAAGGGCTTAGAGTTTAATGCTCAAGGTGGAGAACTTGAGATTATTAAAAATGGAAAAATGCCTTTTAAAAGGGAAACTATCTAATGGTTTGTATTATTTACTTTGTTCTACTGTTTCTGGTTTATGTGCTTTTGTGTCTCAAAATAATAAATCTGATCTATGGCATAAAAGACTAGGTCACATTGGGAATAAAGGTTTGAATGCTTTAAAGAATAACAACCAACTGAACTTACCTAAAAATGTTTACTTAAAAATAGTGACTCTAATGCCCCTTTAGAATATATACACAGTGATTTGTGGGGGTCATCTTATGCTCCTCCTTCCTTGTCTGATTCACATTACTTTGTCGCCTTTATAGATAACTATTCTAGGAAGATTTAGATTTATTTTCTTAAGAATAAAAATGATGTGTTTTTAAAATTCACCAAGTGGAAAACCCTTGTTGAAAATCAGACAAGTCATAAAATTAAAACTTTGAGAATTGATAATGGTTTGGAATTCATAAATACTCAGTTTCATGAATTTTGTGATAATAATGGAATCATTAGACATAGGACTTGTGTGGATACTCCACAGCAAAATGGTGTAGCTGAAAGATATAATAGGACTATTTTAAACAAAGTAAGATGTTTGTTGCTAGAGTCTGGTTCAAATCATAGCTTTTGGGCTGAGGCTTCTGCCACTGCCTAGCTCTACCTTAGGTTTTAAATGCCCAAATGAGTTGTGGTATAATAACCTATTAATTACACCAATCTTAAAATTTTTGGTTGTTTGGCCTATGCTTACTTTAAAGATTCAAAACTTGATCCTAGGGTTACAAGGTGTGTTTTCTTAGGATACCCTTCTGGTATTAAAGTTTATAAATTGTGGCATCTAATTGATAATAAAATTATTATCAGTAATGATGCAACTTTTAATGAATAAGTTTTTCCTAAGATTGACATAAGTAAATCAAATCAAACTCAAAATGATAGATCATTATTTGAGGTGGTGCTTGATAAGCTAAATCAAACTATGTTAGGTGAACAAAATGAACATGAAAATGCTATTAATAATTAGTTTGATAATTATAACAATGATGAGACTGAAAATGAAATTAACAATCAAAATCAAGATCCTATAAATCAACCTATTTTTGAAACTAATCAAAGATCTAGGAGGGAATCAAGATTGCCCTCTAAATTCAAAGATTATGTTGTATATGATTGTAATTACTCTGGTATGCTTGATTTTGCTATGTTAAATGTTGAATGTGTTGAGTTTGATGACCCTAAACCTACAATGAATCTAGAACTGGAAGTGACAATTCTAACTGGATTCAAGCTATGAAAGATGAGCTTGATTCCCTATCTAAAAACAACACTTGGGTGTTGGTTCCTAAGCCTGAAGGAAAAAGGATTATAGGATCTAAGTAGATTTTTAAGAAAAAACCTGTTATTCCTGGTGTTGAAAAAGAAAGATTTAAAGCTAGGTTAGTATCTAAAGGATATTCCCAAATAAAGGGAATTGACTATAAAGAAAATTTTTCCCCTATTATCAAGCATGTCTCTATAATACTTATTTTATCTCTAGTTGCTTTACATGATTTGGAACTTGAATAAATGGATGTTAAAACTACCTTCTTACATGGGAATTTAAATGATGAACTCTATATGTCTCAACCTGAAGGATTCTCTGTTAAAGGTTTTGAAAATCATGTTTACTTACTTAAAAAATCTCTTTATGGTCTCAAGCAGTCCCCAAGATAATGATACTTAAAGTTTGATGAATTTATGGTTAACTTAAAGTTTTCTAGAAGCAAATTTGATTCATGTGTCTATTATAACAAATTTGCTGAAAATGACTATATCTATCTTCTGTTATATGTGGATGACATGTTAATTGCTTGTAGAAATAAACTTGAAATTTACAAGTTACAAGAAAAACTAAGTGCTACCTTTGAAATGAAGGACCTTCGTCCTACTAGGAGAATTCTAGGGATTGACATTTTCAGAGATAGAAATAAGGAAACTCTCATGTTTACTCAAAAGGATTACATTGAAAAGGTTTTAAAAAAATTTGAGTTAAATAAAAATAATGTTGTTAGTACTCCCATTGGTGCTCAATTTAATCTTTCTGCTTCTAAAGACTTATGTATTGAAGAAACCGAGTTTATGCTTAATGTCCCTTATCAGAATTTTCATGGTTTGTATAAGGCCTGATATTGCTTATGCAGTTAGTCTTGTTAGCAGATATATGTCCAACCCAAATAAAATTCATTGGAATGTTGTTAAATGGTTAGGGAGGTATCTTTGTGGTAGTTCTTCTATTTGTCTGTTGTATGGTAAAGTCCCTAAATATGAGATTAAAATTGAAGGTTTTTATGACTCTGATTATGCTGTTGATTTAGATAAAAGAAGGTCTACTTCAAGTTATTATTTTACCTTAGGAAATAATCTCATTAATTGGAAATCTTGCCTTCAACAAGTAGTTGCCCTTTCTACCGCTGAAGCTGAGTATATTGCCTTAACAGAGGCAGCAAAAGAAGCTTTGTGGTTAAAGGGCATTGCCTCTGAACTTGGAATTCAACAGGATTCTGTTAATATTAACTATGATTCTCAATCTACAATACATTTATGCAAAAATACAGTTTATCTTGAAAGAACTAAGCATATTAATATAAAACTGCATTTTGTGTGTGACATTATTGCTTCGGTTCTGTTTCTATTGTTAAGATTCATACTTCTATAAATCCAGCTAATCTATTAACTAAATGTATTCCTATTGACAAGTTTCAGGTGGCTTTAAAAAGGCTAGGAGTTGTGTAGTTTGATTATGTGTCAAATTATGCCTCCAAAGTCTAAAATGGTGATTTCCCTTTTGGTGACAAAGATTGAAACGGCTTTAAAGTATTGATAATGAGGTGTAAAGGTCCAAAGGTTGGGTTTGTTTGCCCTTTTTCACATGTAAAGCCCGCAATTTGAGGCCCAAGTTTTGCCAAGCCTCGAGATTGAAGCCGTTTTTCTCTCGAAGTGTTGCGTTTTACATACCAGATTCAAAGCATATATGAATCCCTTTTATTCTTAACCCTAAACCTAAACCAAAATCAGTAACCTTTCATTTTCTCTCTTCTCTTTTCTCTCTCACTGTTTTTGTTACATTTTCTTCTCTTCATCTCCATCTTATTCTTTTTGTTTCAACCTAATGGTTGTGATTGCTTCGGGGATGCAACTTGTTTGGAAGCGGTTATCATTTAGGGTTATAAAAGGAAGATTTTCGAAAGATTTCAAGTTCACTGGTTGTTTTCGTTTAGTTTTGGGGTTTCATTTTATTTTGTGATTTTGTTGCTTGAGCTTGGGTATTTTGCCTTGGGTTACTGGGTTTCATCTCTTTCTTGAGCTTTTGTGATCTCTTGGCATGTAAGGATTTACTATGTATCTTTGCCTGGTCTTTAATGCCATTATCAATAACAAAGTTGCTCTCCTTGTCGCCGGTTGATGTACCATTTTAAAGATAGAGTTTAGCTCTATCAAAGGGGAACATCCTAAAAATCATTTGTGTTCTTTAGTTTCTGCAAATTCTTTAATCGATTTGTATGTTTACTGCTTTGAATGCATGTTTTAGGAACTTAGTCTTGAGTATTCTGCTTATTTGAAATCGTAACCAAAACAATATATGAAATTAAACTAAATTGAAGTTGAAGAGATACAAAACTAAAATTAAATGAATAGAAAAGGTTGATTATCATTTTTGTTCATTTGAATGATTATTGGTGTAGAAAACTTTTAAAATTATTAGTAGTTTACCACTAAAAACCATGAAAGATGAAATGGAGAAAAAAAATCTTGATTTTTTAAATATTATTCTTATCTTAATTCTCGTCAGTCATTCAAATTAAGCTTCATTTTTTGTATTGGGAATCAGCTTTTTTTCAGTAAATTTAGCCGGTAACAAGGCTAACATGTAAAAAACAAACAAAAGAAATCATGATCTCTTAATATTTTTATTCATATAGTTGCCAAAAAGCAAATATTTTCTAAAATAATTATTTTGTAGTAGCCATGAGCACATTGAGGGCAATTTCACAAATTAAATTATTAAAATATAAATGCATTTGGCATGATTGAACGCATATTACCTTAGTTTAAAATTTTATATGGTTACTTTTTTACCTTTCTTTTATCATTGAATAATAGTTAATTCGAAATAATCATAAGAAAAATAGCCCCTAAAATTTGTTCAAAAGATAATTGGGTTACATAAAAAATGAAAACATATTAAATATTCATATTTCTGGGCCATAATATGATATTTATTCGGCCTTTAAATTAGTGGAACAGGCAATCAATTAAATCACGTGAATGATTAGCTAAATTGTTAGTGTCGAATAAACTACTACTTGTGCATGTTTGACTGGTGATTCTCCAAAACTGGCCAGGTGATACATTTTTTAATTTAAGTCAATTTCAATTATTAATCTATGGTGGTTGAAATTGAATTTTTATTATCTACAGGTCCAAAGTGGAATAAATCTCAACCTACTAAAACTGGATGAATGGTTAAGATTGATTAAATTTTATAAATATACCAAAGTTAAAATTTATTCCGTTAGGATTAAATACTTTTTTGGGACTTGTTCAATAACTCAAATATCCTTTCGGTGTCTGGTCATAAAATACTTTTTTGGGACCCGTTCAATAACTCAAATGTCTTTTTGGTATCTGACCTTTTGAAATTGTCTGTGTGGTATCTGACGTATTCTACTTTTTCCTATTTGGTACTTAGCATATTGAATTTAGTTCTATGTATAATCAATGAAACATATTTATTCTTCAAATGACAATATAGTTATTTCACGTTTTTTGTATTTTTAGATAGACACTTTATGTACTAAAATGCACCAAATATACATATATATAGTGAATAGATTAGACACTCAAAAGATAAAACAATAAATACGTCAGACACCAAATAATCAATTTCAATAAATCAGACAATTTGAAAAAAGCATTTGAGTTATAGAACATACGTTCAGAAAGGTATTTAGGCCATGTTCTCTTCACCTTCAATTTGGTTAAGTTCAGTTCAGTTAAGTTCAGTTAAGTTCAGTTTAGGTCCATTAAGTTCAGTTCAGTTAAGTCCAGCTCAGTTAAGTTCAGTTAAATTCAGTTCAGTTAAGGTCTATTAAGTTCAGTTCAGGTCCATAAATTTTAATTTTAATTATGATTATTCTAATTAATCTTTAATAAAAATTAATGGTAATAAATAATAAAAAGAAGAACAATTATAAAAATATTAATAAAGAAAAATAATTATTATTTAATGTAGTTAAGATTGATTATAAATAAAGTAAAAATAATTTCAACTAGTGATAATTACTAGTGTTATTGATATAAAAATAGTATTAATGTAATTATAATATAATAATATTTTTATTTATAATTATAGTATTAATTAATTAGAAAATATGAAATGGGATAATAAAATAAAAATATTTATTAGTTAAAACAACTATTACATTTTTGTAATCCAATAATAAATGATAATTTGAATCCAAACTACAATTTATTATAATAATTATTATTAGTTCACGTGTAATTGTAACAATAATTATTATTTGAATAACAAAATTTTAATTAAATGAATTTACGTATTATAACAATTTTTATTATTAATGGTATTAAAATTATTTTATTAATTATTTTATATAGGTAGTTATTAATAATATTATTTGTAATAATTATTAATAATTTATTTATTTTATATTTATTGGATTTTACTATTATTTTAATAAGTAATATATTTATTATTAAGTTCAATTAAGTTCAGGTTCATTAAGTTCAGTTCAGTTCAATTAAGTTCAGTTCAGGTCCATTAAGTTAAGTTCAGTTAAGTTCAGTTAAGTTCAGGGTTCATAAGTTGAAGAGAACAGGGCCTTAATCCTTTTCTGCTCCCCAAAACTTACACATTGACATTAGCCAAATTGGTGTAAAACAATCTTCAAATTTTTTTTTTAGCTTTTAACATACTTAGTCCCCTACACTTTATACATATCATTACTTGCCACTTTAAATTTTATAAAGTCTCTCCGACCCACTAAACTTGACAAAAATGTACTCACTAGTCTCTTAATGTCACATGTCATATTCTGATTTGAGAAAGAAAAATAAAAATTTAGCATTTCTGAAAAGTTAAACCAATCACAATGTGACACATAACACTAAGGGAGTTGGCGAGTACACTTTTACCAAGTTTAAAGGGTTAGTAGAGACTTTTCAAAATTAAAACTGACAAGTAATGTCAAATTTAGGGGACTAAGTATGTACTTAGTAAAACAAGCTATTAAATTCAGATTCATGGGTTGTTTTATCATGCTAATTAATAAAATTATTATTCATCGGTCGCCTAACATTCGATATTTATAAAAATAAACAAGTTTCGTTCTGCAGAATTTTGAATTTGATGGGCTCTACGTCAACTTTGTAAAAATAAATTAATGTCTAAAACCGACAAATTGAAGGAGACTGTGGCTGACCTGAGTAGCCTAGGTGTGAACAATTCTACCAACCACCATACAATGATTAACACGCGTCTTCTTCTATATTACATAGATGGGCCCGAAAGATGTGTAAATTTGGGCCATATTTTACACAAATATTTTTGTCAATGAAAGTGGTTCTTTCTAGTTCTTCCACCTGCATTTTTAGTACTATTTTCAAAACATTAATATTCCAAGGCAAACTTTATATATAGCTCACATAGAATTGATAATGGTAATAGCCAATTAATCAACATTAGTAAAAGTAACGAACTTTTGGAGATTAAAGTTAGTTTGTCAAGTTGACAAGATACAAGTTTGTTAATTAGTTGACTAATTTACAACCATTAATCAGTTAATGATTAATAAAATATTATAAATGTTGGAAATATGAGTGCACTATTAACGTTCGGCTAATTATAATATGGAAAAGTTAGATTAAAATTAAAGAAATATGTCATTGTAATCTATTTCTATACCTTTTCAATGATATATTATAGCCTAAAATGGATTGATGGTGAATTTGTGGGGCAAAGCTTGAACATCGATTAACTTGACATGCTACATTTATGTTTTGATGATGAGTTTCATCTCATTATTTTTAACCAGATTTTTATTTAGGATAATGCGTGTCTAATTCTATAATAAAATATTTTTTTACTTAATCAATTTTATGTCGCATAATATCCATGGTTAATGACCATAAAAGTGTGGTTACAAAGGTTAATGATTAAGAATGAGTGATTACAAAGGTTAATGCCTTTTAAACCAATTTAATCTATGTTGATGTCATTCATCCTATAAATACCCTACTCTTGTAGTATTCTGACTTACACATTTGAGCAATATCTTTTTCTCTTGAAAATTCAGCTGGTACTTGTTGTTTGTTTACCCTTAATGTTTTCATTCTTTTTATAAGAAGGCTACTTAGACTTAGGTTCTTGTGAATTGCTCTTCACACGGTTAGAGTTCGACAACTATTGCATTTGTATCTTAGAAGATAATTTTCCAGTAACGAACAAATAATTGTCTTCAAGAAACTGAAGTTTCAAGCCTCTACAATAAACTTTTCTTTCTAAAAGGTAGAAAGTATTTTATTTATTCCAATTGTAAGGTTATTTTCTATTCCATTGTAATTTATAATTTTACTAAATGAAAAAAAATAGTATTATCAATTTTATTATAATATCGACACTAACAATCTTAATATAATTACTTCTATATTTTTCAAAGCTAAGTGAAGGTTACATTGGAGTTTCTTGAAAACTATTTTACAACAAAAATATTGTTCATATAAAATAGTTCATTGATTTTCCAAAATTCTCTCTTCTACCGATTCTCACTTTTTAGTTATTTACAAGTTTTTGACTTACTTTGTAGTATTTCGGAGTCTAAGTTGTGAGAATGATGAAAATTATTTCATCTCGTGGAGGCAATGATTTTGAAATGGTTCCAGGCCAGAATAACCAAAATGGACAATTTAGTCCTATTGATTCTGGATTTTATGGAAACGAACCTTCGAGTTCAACAATTGTTGTGCCTAATGATCATGAGTTTGCTTTGAGATTATATCTAGTTTCAATACTTTAAAGACTAGAGAAATTCGATGATTCAAATTTCAAAGTTTGGCAAAATGTTTTTCTATTTGACTAGCATGGCGTACCATTTATTATTGAAAGATGACACTCTTATCATTCGCGAAGAAGTGGATAACGTTTCTCTTCAATTAATCATGGATGGATGGAATCATATAAAATTCACTTGCAAAAACCGTATTTTGAATGATTTAGTCCCTAACCTCTATGAGATGTATACTATTATTGCAAAAGAATCGTGGGATTCCTTAAATAGAAAATTTTCTATAGCTGATCAATTTGTAGTGAAAGCCAACGTGGTGGAGGACCTTAAAGATTCCAAAAAGGGCAAGAAACATGTTAAACCCAAGTTTAAAATGGGATCAAATGGAAGCACATCCAAGAACCAAATGTTTAATGGAAAATGTTTCAATTGCAACAAAATGGGACATGAGTCTTTTTATTGTAATTGGATTAAAATGGCCAACATGAATGGCATAAATGTTGTGAAAGAAATTACAAAAGATGTATATGACATCAACGTATGTGTTGCAATTTTTGAGATCAATATGATTGACTCAAACCCAAGTGAATGGTGGCTTGACGCTAGTGTTACATAGCATATATCTTGCGACAAAGAATCTTTTATTATACTAACTCTTATTTAGAATGAGGAAAAGCTCTTCGTAGGAAATTCTGCTACTTCTAATGTCAAAAGACATGGAATAGTGATTGTGAAAATGACTTCTGCTAAAGAAGTAAAACTGTGAAATGTCTTGTATGAACCTGACATATAGAAGAATCTGAAATCTAGGAGCCTATTGAGTGCGCATGGCTTCAAGATGGTTTTTAAATCACAGAATTTTTTTTTTGTCTAAACAAAATTTATATGTGGGAAAGGGACATGAATGTAATGGAATATTCAAATTTAATTGCATCTCTTGTAAGCATGATTCTATTGATATGAATAAGAACAAAATGGATTTTTCTTATATGATTAAGTCTTCTAATTTATGACATAGTAGACTTAGACATGTTAATTTTGATAAAATACGATGTTTAATTGACTTGAATCATATATCCACATTTCATATTGATAAAACACATAAATTTAAAACTTGTGTTGAGACAAAATTGACAAGATCTTCATTCAAATTTGCAAAAACAAAATTCAAAACCACTCGATTTGATGCATATCGATAACTGTGACTTGTAGTTTATTCAATTAGGGGAGTGGACAAGTATTTTTCATTGATGATAGCACAAAAAATTGTTATGTATATTTGCTTAAAAGCAAAGATGAAGCTATAGAAAAATTTATATTCTATAAGCAAGAAATTGAAAACCGACTTCATAAAAAGATGACTATATTGCACCATTTAGTGAGTTTTGCTCCCAAAATGGTATAATTCATGAAGTTACATCACCTTACTCTCCTCAATCAAACAAAGTAGTTGAATGCAAAAATTGCACTCTAAAAGAGATGATGAATGCAATGTTAACCAGTTCTGATTTACCAGAAAACTTGTGAGGTGATGTTGTTTTATAGCGAATTTTTTTTTGAATAAGATATCACGAAAAAAACAAGACAAAACTCTTTATGAACTATGGAAGGGTAAAAAACCTTCATATAGTTTCTTAAAAGTGTGGCGGTGTCTCGCAGAGGTAATATATCTATTACCTAAACTTATGAAATTAGGTCCAAAGATAGTGGATTGTATTGTCATTGGTTATGCTTATAATAGCAATGCATATCAGTTTTTAATGCATGAATCTAAAAACACAAATATAGACAAGAACACTTTGATTAAATTAAAGGACTCTTCATTTTTTGAACTAGGTGTTTCCATGTAAGGAAATAAATGAAGGTTCGGGATTCAAAAGGTCTCATGAACTTTCTGAAAGCCATGGTCAAGTTGATCATCAAAACATTGATAACAATGCCGGCTTTCAATTATTAAATGAAGAAGATGATCAAAATTATCAAGAAGAGAATGAAACGGATCATGAGGTGGAACCTAGAAGAAGTAAAAGGAAAAGGATTGGAAAATCATTTGATCCAAATTTCTTAACGTATATGGTTGAAGTGAAACCTCAAACATATAAAGAAGTTATAAGCTCTATAGAAAGTCCTTTATGGAAAGAAGTCATAAGGAGTGAAATGGATTTCATATTGCAATATCATATGCGGGAATTAGTGGACCTTCCTCCGAGAATTAAGTCACTAAGTTATAAATGGATTTTCAAACATAAGCTAAAAGGTGATGGGATAATTGATAAGTATAAGGCTCTTTTAGTCATAAAAGGTTATAGATAAAAAGATGGTATTGATTAATTTGATACGTATTATCCGGTGTCGAGAATAACATTCCATCAGAATTGTACTTGCAATTGTCATCTTGCAAAATCTTGAAGTACATCGAATGGATGTGAAAACTGTTTTTTTAAAGATCTTGAAGAAGAAATCTACATGGAACAACCTGAGGGTTGTGTAACTTTAAGTCAATATAAGAAAGTTTGTAAATTGGTGAAGTCTTTATATGGATTAAAGTAGCCACCAAAGCAATGACATAAGAAATATGATAATGTCATGATGGCTAGTGACTATTGTATAGTTGAGTGTGACAAATGCATATATGTCAAAACTACAAATGATGGATATGTTATTCTATATCTATATGTTAATTACATACTCATTGTTGGAAGCAATAAGATAATGCTAAGACGTACCAAGAATATGTTAAATTCTAAATTTGAAATGAAATATAAGTGACTAGTTGGTGTATTTTAGGCATCAAATTCAAATGTTCACATAACGGTCTCATATTAATGCAGTCACACTATGTGGACAAAATATTTGACAATTTTAACAAAGGTGACAGTGATATAACCAAAACACTGTCAAATATTAGTTTACATTTATCCAAGAACAAAGGTAAATGCATGCACCAAGTGGAATATTGAAAGGTTATAGGTAATCTAACGTACCTAACAAATTGTACAAGACCTGATATTGCTTATATTGTAAGTAGTTTAAGCAGATTTACGAGTAATCCTGATAAAAGCTATTGGAACGCTATCGTGAGAATACTAAGGTATTTACGATATACTTGTAATTATGAGCTGCACTACATAAGAGAACCTGGTGTACTAGAAGCATGTTCTAATGTGAGTTGGCTAGTTGACATTAAGAATTTGAAAGGTACACGTGGGTACGTGTTCACTCTACGAGGATGAGCAATGTCATGAAAATCTTCAAAGCAAACGGTTATAACTCATTCCAAAATAGAAGTTGAGTTTGTAGCCTTAAATAAAATGGGAGAAGAAACCGAATGGCTACGTAACTTCTTAGAGGGTATTCCAAAATGGCCTAACCATGTACCCGCAATTTGGGTACATTGCAATAATCAAGCAACAATTAAAAGAGCACATAATGTTATGTATAATGGTATGTCAAGACACATGCATCGTCGACATAATATCGTTGGACAACTGATCTCAACGTGGGTTATCTCTGTTGATATTGTAGGATCAAAGGATAGCATTATGGATCTGTTAACCAAAGGGTTGAACCGAGATTAAGTTGAAAATACATATAAAGAAATGAGGCTAAAGCCCATGAATATTTAAGGTGCTATGTGAAGGAAAACACAACCATGTTTGAATGGAGATCCCAAGATCTTGGTTCAATCCGATAACCTAATTGCATAGACCTTATGTGGTCACTATGGGGGTAACCCCGTGTACATTCCTATGATGTAAATAGTGACATAACGGGTTAAGGTTAAGAAATGTTTTTAATTATCCTTTGTGCATCAAAGGTTGAGAAAAAGAGATCACATATGTGAGAGTAAAGTGATGTCACTTCAAGAGATGCTATTGGGCATAGTGATCTAAAACTATTGCAGAACCAGGAGATGGTCATGACCTGAATGAACATAACCATGAGAACCAAAAACCATGATGTTTTGATATTTGTGTGGGGTATATCATTATTTACAAAAATGACAGAATAGTTCAAGGACATCGCGTCTACTAGTCAGCCAATAAAGTGAATATACTTTCACAAGGGAAGGTTAAAAGGTTGTAGCTATCCTATGCAAATATAGATTGAAGAGCTTTATCACCACTTTGAAATGTAGAAAAGTGTATGTATTGTTTTCAATTTTTGTTCATATGGGGGATTGTTGGAAATATGACTAAAAAATGACATGCATTACTAACTTTAAGCTAATTATTATAATGAAAAGATTTGATTAAAATTACAAAAAATATGTCATTGCTATGATCTACGTTTCGATAGTTTTTTAACAATATGTTTAAGCTTAAAATGGATTGATGGTGAATGAAAATTGTAGGTCAAAGCTTGAACATCGATCAATTTGACATGTTACATCTGTGTTTCGATACTGAGTGTGATCTCATTATTTTTAACCAGATTTTTATTTGGGATTATGAATGTTTAATCCTATAATAAAATAATTTTTATTTATAACATTCATGGTTAATGATCATAAAGGCGTGGTTACCAAGGTTAATGACCATGTATGGTTACAAAGATAAATGCCATTTAAACCAATTGAATCTATGTTAATGTCATTTCTCTTATAAATACACCACTCTTGTAGCATTCTAACTTACACTTTTGATCTATCTTTTTTTCTCTTGAAAATACAACTGGTATTTGTTATTTGTTTACTTTGTGGTTTATTTTTTGTTTCTATAATAAAATTATCTCTAAAAAATTTCATTCCTTTTACAATAAGGCTACTTAGACTCAGATCTTCGTGAATTGTTCTTTCACACTGTTAGAGTTCGACTAACAATTGCGGTTGTATCATGAAAGACAAATTCATCAGTAGTGAACAAATAATTATCTTAAGAAAACTGAAGATTCAGGCATCTGCAATAAACTTTTCTCTGGTAATAGGTTGAAAGTATTTTATTTATTCCATTTGTAAGGTTCTACTCTATTTTATTGTAATTTATAATTTTACTTAATGAAAAAAATAGTACTATTCATTATATTATAATCCAATACTAATCATAAATAGACATGCAATTTTGAATTGGAAGTTTGAGATCATTTTCCATCCATGCTTGAAGTAAAATCTTCTAAATATATTTTGAGATGAAATTGGATGAATGTCTGCAAGCCACGTCTCTCCTAGCATTATTTATTGGAATTGTATATTATATATTTCTTAATTTATTATGGAGATTTATATATATTATATAATTAAAAAATAGTGTCTAATTAAATGTAAAAGTTAGTTTAGTGATTGAAAGAGTAAGTTGTGTCTGTAATAGAGATCACAAGTTCTAATCACATTCGAGTGAGGTATGATTTTTTATTTTATTATTATTGTAAGCTCAATGAACTAAATTTTTTATAAAAAACATGAAAGTCTAAACATAAATGTTCTTTTGTATATATTAAAATTCTGTTACACAATATTAAAATTAAATATAATGCTTAAATGAATGGGTATAGAAATTTCCCCATAGACAGGGAAAGGAATATAAAAGTGCTCTAGAGAAAGTTCTAAAATATTGTTCTCTCTATTTTTTTTAAAGAAAGAATTGTACTATGGAAACTCTGCCAGGTATGAGAATCCGATTATATAATATATTCAACTTGACACCACTTCTAACAAGAAAAACTTAAAGATAATATGTTTATGATTCATTTCACTTATATACAATTCACTCGTCACATTAATTTCAATTATGAGATCCTAAAGCCAAACAATGATTCTACATTATAAGTACTTAGGAGTATCATGAGCCTTTTAGCATATATTCATCTCCATTACGTAAGTCATAAGCACTTCGTTTGGAATTTGAAGTTTGAGACCGAAACTTCCCTAAAAGGTAGACAAGATCGTTAGACGGGCTAGGCGAGACTCGGGTCGGATTTCGCTGGTATTTTTATTAAGGGGAAATTTTACAATTGTACTATTTATATAAAATATTTACAAAATTATAGCAACTTTACAAATTTACAATTGTCCGAAACTAATTTACTGAAATGTTTTTTATGTTAAAATTTATTAGAAATATGTAAGAATCCATTAGAATATACGTTAGAAACTTAGAATTCTATTAGACATATAATAGAATCTATTAGAATATACGTTAGAAACTTAGAATTCTATTAAACATATGTTAGAATCTAAGAATTATTTTATATGTCTTATACTAGTTTTTTAGTAGATTGTATTTTGTCAAATACTGTGCATTTCAGTTTTAAAATCTATTAGCATCATGTTAGAATTATTTTTGTGGATCTATTCATCCAATATACATCGTTCTTGTCTTCTTTAACTGAGATTTTACATTTGGAAAGCTTGGATCGGGATGAAATTCAATTATTAGAAAAGAAATGTTGATCAAATATGTTGAGAATATTTTAGGAAATTGAAACAAGAAAAAGGATCAAAAGCTTAGAAACTCACGATTCATAACTAGAAAAAGGAAAAGCGATATGGTTTTTCAAAGATCTGTCGAGATCAGTTGAAATGAAATTGGGAAAGTAGAAAAGAAAACTAATACGAAAGTAGATTGACGACGGCGAGAGAAAGATCGAATTTTCACAGGAGAAAAACTTCAAATTGTGATTAAAAGGATTTAAGGTCAGAAGAGATGCAGATCACATCGATCTGGCACATGGTAGAAGTCTCGATCTAAAACCAAATTAGAAAAGAACAAACAAAACTTTATCAAAAAGAAAATCAAAACAGAAAAGAGATTGAAGAGATGAATCTCTAAATAAGTTTGGCTTGAAAGACTAGGTTTAAATATTTTGGGAAAAAATTCATGTTTTGATAAATACCTTTTTCATTGAAAGTACCGAAATCATATTCTTTTCAACTTCTAAAACTTGAATTCAGTTGGATTTAAGTGAATTAAATTCAACTTAACTTAATTAATTTGAATTAAACGTAATGAACTTAAACTGAACTAAGTGAACCTGAACTTAACTGAACAGACTTGAGCTTAATAATAATATATTAATTATTAAAATAATAATAAAGCCAATAAATATTAAAAAATAGTTCTAAACGATATTAATTATTTATCATAATATGTAATAATTGTTGCTCTCGGAAAGTAGCACTCCTAGCAAGTATATTAGTGTCTAATTGCAAAGTGGCAAGCAAGAGTATCGTATCCCACAGGGAGGTCTTTAATTCAGTTTGTTCTTTTCATGATAAATGGGCTAGTGGAAAGGTGACATCAATTTCTTGAATTTGGAATTATTACTTTAAGACTGAATTCAATAATTAAAACAGGAATGGAAGTTGATTTGAATTAAAATAAATGGAAAGCTCTAGTTCAGCCCACCCTTTTGACAGTCTAAGGCAATCTTCCATACTTTCAGTACAAACCTTTGCTTTACAATTCTATTCCAAGGTCTCTTAACTTGATTTCCCTAAACAGCCTATTAGGCAAATTTAATTTCTTACTCAGCTGATTTTACTTCACTTTTCAGTCCTTCATATAACCAACAAAGTAGCATTAAGCATAGTCAAGCATCCATTAAATAGAACCCAAGGCATACCAACATTCATTTTTCAATATCACATTAAATATGTGCATGAAGATCTTCTATACTAAATGGGTCACCTTTCGGTCCTTATCAATTAATATTATGCATGAAAATGATCAAGTTTCATTTAGACTAATAAGCATTTCTTCATGCAAACAGTCAAACAAAGCAAAGAGTTAATACATTACAGTGAAGGGAAGATCTCCTTATGCTACCTTTTATAAGGTAGGCTGAATCAAAAGGAAGACTACTCATAATTCTTCATTAATTGCTCAACAAACTCCATTAATGAAGAGAGCTTAAAAGAATAGTAAAAAAATGGTAGAAAGTAGAGAAAAAAATTAAAGATGAATAGTAATTGATTGATAAAAATTGGCGGCAACAAAAGAGGAGAAAAGAGGATATACCCCTTTCTTTTCCCGCCTAAAAACAAAAGAGCAACGTGGCTTATTAATATCCAAGTATTACTGATCAAAAGCAGCCATATAAAACCCATAATGATTATCATTGTACTTGGAATTAATATAAAAATGTCCACTTGCTAATCAAGTGGACAACTAAAATAAAAAGATTACAAACCAAGTTTGTCCAAAAAAAATTAAAATTACTTTCTAACTAAAATATTTCCTCTCTCCTGGTGACGTTAGCCCTGGTCTCCTACTTTGCAGCAGCTTCTGGAGATCTCCTTCTAAAGCAGCCTCTGGAGCAGTCTCTAGAGATCTCTTTCTGAAGCAGAAAACCTGAAATAACAGAAGGACTTCATAAAATCTGCTCAAATGCAATCAATTTTAACCCGATAATGTCTAACCTTTGATGACATAAATTGCACCTATCAATAATTAATAATTATAAACGATAAAATTAAGTGCACAACTACAATAAAACTAATTTTAAAAAATAGTAATTATAATTAATACACATATAAACAAGTAATTTTAATATATTATGATAAATATTTATTAATACATACAATAGTTATGTTAATTACAGGTATCCAATTATAAATAAAACAATTTAATAACATTATATTAAAAAATTATTACAGAGCCTAATTTGATTATAATATTATTATTTAAATAATAATTATTGTTACAATTACACATAAATAAATAATAGTTATGATAGTATCTGGTAGTTTGGAATTTGGAATAAAATTATCATTTATTATTTAGTTATAAACAATAAAAATAATATTCTTTTTAATTAATAAATATTTCTGTGTTATTGTCTCAAATTACATTTCTAATTAATCTTTAATATGATTATAATTAAAAATATTATTATATTAAACTAAATTGTTTAATAATTATTTTCCAATATTAATATTTTTAATTTTATTGTTATTAATTATTAAAATTATTATTATTACTATTAATTTTTATTAAAGTATTAATCTGAATAATTATTATCAAAATTAATGGATCTGAACTTAATTTAATGGATCTTAACTTTATTGAACTGAACTTAATGTACCTGAACTGAACTGAATTAAATTGAAGGTGAAAAATATAGGACCCAATTTAAGGTCACACTTTAAAACTTCGAATGAGTTCGTTATTAGGTTCAACCGACAGCTTTCGATATTTTTTATTTTGAACTTTTTATTAGACTAAATAGAACAGAAATACAAAATAATCTAAATTTTACATATAATTTACATTATTTATTCAAATTTTATGCTGGAGTGATAATTAATGCACTAAAAATGAAGAGGATAAGATATACAATATGATTAATAAATTTTATATATAAATATATAATAAATAAAATTATTATCTTTTATATATTTATATGAAAAGCATACTCGGGCTTTGTATATAAATAAATAAGTAGCCAAACCTGATCCATAGAAGCAGACTCACATCGAGCCAGCCATTAATAGGTCTATTGAAAAAAGGAACACATTAAACCACAGGTTTTGGTTTAGATTGTTAATAATGAAAGGGAAATGAATTCCTTTAACTTGAAAATATTGAAAAGCATAAAATTTAAAATAATATGTCTACAATTGTTCATAAATACCCAATTTAAAGTCCCCTCTATAAACAAAATAAAAACCCTAAACTCCCCCTCCATTTTACTTCAAAACTAAGTCTCTTTTCTCTTCACCACTTGTTTCCCCTGCTTGAATTTGCTTCCTTTTCTCCTCAATGCTCCCTTGATGAACTCCTACACATCACCACTCCGAACCAATGAGTCTTTTCGACCAAAATATTGTGTCTAAAAAACATGTTTCAGCACTTACCTGAGCCATGTCCTTGATTGGCATTACTTGTACTCCCCAGTAATCTCCCGCGAATTTCGCGTTGAAATGCTGCCGCATTTGCTGCTTCGTTTTCTCCGCCTGTAATGTAGTTTTCGCCAGCTGGCCTACCAGAAGGCTTGGAAGAGTAGGTCGTTGACCATGATCCCCCGTTTGATCCCGCTAATGCCATTATTACATCTGCCTGAAATACATCACAAGCCCTAAGCTCACTTTGTGACAAAATTGAACTGTGTATTATAGTCATTCAAAAGAACAAGCAATAACCATTACATGATTAGCCAACCATAATAGTAGAACGAAAGTTACGAAAATATTATGTCGAAGGAGTGAAGAAGCGAACGCTTTTCAGCCTTTACCAAGTAATGAGACTTGAACTTGCATGACTTAATCAAGAAGCTACATGACCGGCTCACAAGCATTACTTCTCGATAATAAAGATTAAACGAAAGAACCATTTTCATCGTGAATATGCTTTTGAAGAATGACTTTGTACATTATAGGGCAAGAGCCATGATATGTCTGAATCAAAACTGCTCCTTCAAATAATGTCTTTGGGATTTCGGGCTCTCATACGGAACGACTCACCGAGTTTTGTTTAAATATATTACGTTTGATGAAGCCAGAAAGAAAAAACCACTTGAAACAAAATATAATTTATTTAGTAATATAGTTTAACCATTAATGTAACATAGTTACTATTGGATGTTGCAAACTAAAGTCAATGTTATAGCAAGGACCATGTCCAAAGAACCCTTTTCTTGCATGATTGCCATGTGTCTAAAAATTGAATAAATTAATAAAAAAAACTAAAAGCATAAATTGGTTTTAAGTAGGAAAAGATCCTTTATACCTGGTCCTTGGTATAATTTCCGGGAGTGAGAGTTTAGAGAAGCAAACCTTGTTTGGATGCACATCATCGAAAACATGAGCTTGACCACCGTAAAATATAGTCATCTGCCGACTGCGAAAACATATTATTTTACCATAAAAACGTAACATAAAGCTTCCATCCAGAAAACATGCAAAAAATAAGGCGACGAGTACACATTTACTTTGGAGGAGTCGAGGGTTCCGGCTCGGAGATGCGAATCCCAGTCCTCGGCTTGCTGCCACCTGGCGTTGCTGCATTTTTCTCACTCACGGCACTAACGGAGCTCAAAATCCCAGGGCCTTTGATTCCGGTTCTCGATCCTTCATCGGCAGCTGACTGGGAAATGAGCGAAGGGCCGCCGAGTTTGCTCATGTGAGAAAACGGGACGAACTGAGCAGCACGGGGCGGGTATCGGTCCCATTTCACGACACTCGAGGAGGGCTGCAATAGAGAAGTCGGTCTCGACGTTTGCATTCCGTACAAAACCTCTTCGTCGTTGGACCTTCTAGAACGTTCCGCCCCTCCTCCCCCGCTCTTGAGCATCTGCATTTTCAAAGATGAACGAATGGGAATATCGGTAATTCGCAACGGAATTTTTGGTTTCAACGCAGATAACGGGCTTTCTTGTGAGGAAGGCGAAAAGGAATATAATGACTTGGTAATGGTTGGTGGCTCACCTTCATCAAATGGAGGCTCTCAAGGGAATCGTGGCTGATATGGGGAATATTCGCGTCCCTTGGGAAGGCAGAATCGGAGTTGCTACGCTTACTTCCGGTTAATCTGTTGCTTATCTCGGGATTTGATATATCGCTTCTTGGACCGTAAAATGGAATACCCTCTAGATGATTTCCAGCCTGCCTTTCTATGAGAAACCAAACTTAAATGTCAATTTGCTACTAACTAATCAACACAACTGCATGTCTGTCAACTATAGGCTACAACTAAGCTCAAATAAGCAATATAAAATAAAGGCCAGTACATCTACACCCCTCAACTTGGCAACGAAAACCTGATGGCATACTGAACTTTCAAAAGTTCCAATCAATCCCCTTCACTTTAAAAGATGCACCAGTTTGTCTTCTCAATGTCACGTGTCAACTTCTTGGTGAAGGGATAAAAACAAAAAAATTACGTCTTGAAAAGTCAAACCAACCAGATTTTTACGTGTGACATTGAAGGGCTAAATGATTCATCTTTACCAAAACTTTTAAAAGTCAAGGTAGCATTGGACTTTTGTTGCCAAGGGAGTGGTGATGCATTTTACCTAAAGTAAATGAAGCTATGCATAGAAAGATCGCAAAAAAACGGAAGAAACATTGAGGAGAAGACATTTAGTTAAATTTCAAAATGCAGTACAATTAATGTAAACAAGGAAATCAAATTTAACTTACGGGGAAGAGAAGAAGACCACATTGGCTAAGCCTTTTCAACTGAATGAATAAAATATGGAAACAAAATGAAATGAAACAAATAAATAAATGAACCTTAGAAAGTCATGAACTCATTGGAAATTTAACTAACCTATAAAAGCCACCAACCCCATTACTGAGCTCACTTGAACTAAACCATTACTATAATCACTTTTTCCGCAATACAAAAAAATAACATTAAACTGGCAATTGATAAGCACTTTTCTTTTCCCCCTTTAAACACGCACACAGAAAGAGAATTTTCCGCATCCCCAAACCAAAAATCAAATTTTGCCCACTAATCTAGGAAGCAACAACAACAACAAGACAAAGGCAAAGAAAAAGAAAAGGAGTGAACAATGAGATACCATTTTCACTGGGTATGGTAGCAATAAAAATGTTAACTTTAAATGAACACAAGAAGATCAGAGCTCAAAAAACATTAAAGACAAAAAAAGATTCCATCTTTTTCGCAAACAAGGAGAATTGAAGTTACCAGAGGCGATATCAGAGGTTGTGGAGAGAGGTCCACGAACACCGCCACCAGAAGAGGCGGCGCCGGCGGAGATGGAGGCCGAGGGAGATAAATCGGTGCTCTTCGTACCCAAAAGGACAGGCGAATCTGCGGATTGCGCCTTCATTCCGAGGAAATCATGAAACATTGCCTTGGCTTCTCTTTGCTGCTGCTGATTACTGTTATTGATTAAACTAACACTAGGCTTTGCATTGTTGAGTTTATTTTGGTGAGCCATTTTCAGTACGGACAATCCTTCTTCATCTCCATTGATTCATGCTTCTGCTGCTCCATATCTGCTCTGTGTTCTCTCTCTTTCTTTTCAGTTTTACCCTCTTGAGAGAGAGAGGAAAAAAAAACAGATAACAAGATTTTTGAGGAAAGAGAAAGAAGGAATCAAAGGTTAATTTAATAGAAGAGAGAGAAAGAGAGCATTAAAAAGCAAAAGGTTTTTGGTAGAAGGGATTTTGTGTCTGAGCAATTTGGTTGTTTTGTTCTTAAAGCGTATATCTGTTCTGTTTCTCTGTCTGATTTTCTCAGAGATGAAAGAGAAAAGTGGTTTTTTTTTTTGTATATTAATGTGCTACTTCGTGGTAAATTTTCCTTTTTTACTTTTTAAATTCAAACTCTTCAGTACTTATGGATTTACCACCAAACAATTGCAATTTTCCATTTAGGTCCTTAATGTGGGTGTTTATTTTTTTTTTTTCTCTTTAATATTATTACGCGCGGCCTTGTTTTATTCGGAACGCCCGGCATTGAGGAGGTAAAAATGTAACTGGGCACAAGCGGTCAGAAAATTTTAGCATGTTATTCCGCATTAGCTTAAATAATCGTGTAGAATGAGTGAATGCAGATTAACATGTTCTTTTTAAAAATTAAAAATAGATTGTCAAGTTATTTTAATGTGTTGAGTGAAGCGTGCTAGGTGCAAGTTTAAAGCTAAAACTACAAACTACTCAACTTGAACTGACTTAGTTTGTTTGCAACCGTGCTGAGTAAAAAACTTACTCAGCTTAGGTTGGTTTTCAAGCAATATAAACACAGAGAAAGGTGATGTATGAATGCACACACTATCAAAGATAAAAGATAGAATTAAGGAAGGAAAACACCTTAATTTATTCTCTGGTTCAGCCCGTAGCCTACCTCCGATCTCTGGATATCTTCTATAAGCTTTAACCCACTAGTGTTTCTTTCCTTTAATTAGACGGAGTTGCCTTTGACAACGGGTAGACAGAATTACAACAAGTACATTTCTTACTAACTACCTCTCAACTCAGTTTGGGCACCCTTCCCAAACTAACACACACAAAATTGAATGAAAGTTTAACGAATAGAGGAATTCAACTTATAAGACATTGATTCTTTTATAAATGACAGCTTAGCTAGATTCTAAGCTTAATTGATTTATCTCTGACAAACAGATGAGAAGAGTGGTTGTTTGTTTTGGATTGCTTGATTTAGAATTTCGAATACTATGATTGGTTTGATAGAGGTTTAGCTCTTAGAAATTCAAGGTGAAATGTCTGCTCTAGACTCTATTTATAGTTGTAGAAGACTGGAACTAACTATTTTAAACTTCTCATCTTGACTTGTTCTTCAAAAATATCTTCTCTTCACAGCTTTGAAATATGCCTGTTTGAAACAAATTTGTGGACATTTAAAGATAATATTTCGAACGTTGAAGTGTGAGATTAATTTGTTAATCTTTATCTTATCAATGACTCATATATCTTTCAAGCAATTCTATTGAGAGAGGGGCGCGAGATGCTACGTGGCGGACTAAGATTGAACGCTTTTGTTGACGTTGTAGTTTGGTGCGACGACACTGGAAAACGGCGAATGTTAGAAGATACCTTTGTTATTTGGCTTCTAGCGAGGTAATCCCAACATTCCGTACTAACACGTTTTGGTAGTGAGGACCACACAAATACCTCTTTTATTTTCAGCGCCGCTACCTGAAAAGCATCTAACCATAAAATTTTGTCTTCACAGGAACGGTTAAACGTACAAGTGTAATAGTAGGTCAGCATCACACAAGTTACTCAGTTTTTGCTGAGAAAACTAAGTAAGAACTACTCAGCTTATGTTGAGTTATATTGCATAAACAATGTAATAAAAGCTACTCAATTTTTGCTACTCTAAGCCATAACTTAACTAAGTATGTTGAAAACTGAGTTGTTTTCCTTAAAACAAACTTAAGCAAACTTACTTAATTAAGAATATACTTAGTACCTAATTAATTTCATTATTTCATCCCTACTCGACGGGTGGGTCTTGCAGTCAAGCTCCCTTCTGCTTTTACACTCAAGGGCCAATCTCCGTTCGGCCCGAGGAAACCTTTCCACGCCTCCGTTACTTTTTGGGAGGCCTACACCTAAATAATTTGTTATCACCAAAAACTAAGTACTGTGAAGTATTATTAACTTGGGTTCAACATGACCGCGTCACTGTTTACATGCTTGTGCTTAGTCGAAAACGCTTGCATAAGTGGTTGAACATTTTGACTCTGCTATGGAGCAAGTAGATAAGAAATCTCACTTGGCCACATAATGGATTGGGTGAAATTTTCATCCACCCGGTCTCTAAACTAGTTTCGGTTAGTTTTTTTATAAATTTTTAATTCAAATTAGACACCACTTGTTAGAAAACACATAATTAGAATTGCAAAAACCAAATTAGAATTGGATGATTTATTAAAAAAAAAAGTAGTGGAGAGTTAACAATTTGTAAATCCAACATGTTTGTATACTCTTAAGTTGGTACGTTTAGGTAATTTGGGGGGTGGGGGTAGTGAAGTCAAACTGAACCTTTGTACTTAATGATGGCAACAAATCCTGGACTCGGCCCGGATCTGTGGGTCCGGATCCGTTTTTTAGCCTATGGATCTTAATTTTATAGATCCGTCAGATCCGCCCTACACCATATATATTGGATCTGCCAACATAAAAAAAGTGTCGTGTAAAAGCAAAAATGTATTGGCTTAAGAGCAATGCCTACACTTTTGCCAAAAAAAAGAGTCGGGAAGTGCAATGTGGCTATAGCTCCCTATACCGACACTTTTGGTCATTTTTTGCTACATGGTAAAATGTGTTGGCATAGAACTCTATAGTAACATTTTATTATCTTTTAACGATATTTTTTAGGTATTGGTAAATGCATATGGAAATAACACTTTCACTTGATATGGTGAAACTTTTGCTAT
>CATIWQ010146457.1:0-14404 GCA_949673415.1 Euphorbia schlechtendalii | reverse complement strand
ATATACATACATACATACATATATATACATATACATACATACATACATACATACATACATACATACATACATATATATATATATATATATATATATATATAGTAGACACATGTACATATAATAGATATATAACACATATACACCATAGCGTAAAAATGTAAAATCAAAACATAAGAACGTAAAATTGTAATATCAAAACATAAAAAAAAAATAATTTTGTAAGAATATATTTTTGTAAATTGTAAATTAAAACAAGAACAAAATCCAACATTTTTTTGATAGGAAAATAGTTGCATTAATTCTAGTAGTACAAGGCAGGCGAAAAAAATTTGATAACGCACAGGGGTATAATTGTAAAATAACAAAAATTCATAAGCAGAAGGGGGAAAGTCCGAAATCCGAACCGAAACAAAAAATATTTGAAAAGCACCCAAAATTGCGGGTCTTCAAAATCCCAACCGCCATACCCAATGAACACGCTTGTTTCGTTCTCTCTCTCTATTCTCTTTTATTTATATCTATTCCCCCCTCTACCCTCTACTTTCTTTCTTCCTAACTTATCCCCGTAACGCGGCGTCGTTTTTGCCTTTTTAATTCTAAACAACCATCGCTATGGTCGTCAACGACAGGCCTCTCAAGAGAACTAAGAGAAACCGACTCTCCGCCGATCCGTACGATTTCTTCTCCTTCCCTTCCCCGCCGGCGTCTCCTCTCAGCAAACCCTTCCGCCTTTCCATTAAAGATTTCCTCAACGCTCATGCTCGCGTTACTTTCCCTCCGCCTCTCTTCCCTTCTGTGCTCACATGGCAGATCCTCTTTCGTCTCGGCGGAGCCGATCTCCTCCATGATTCCGATCATTCTACGTTTAAGCTTGTTCTTGATATCGTTGAAGAGGATGTCACTAGAACCACCAGATCTGCTTATTGTAATCACTGTCGAGTCGTTGGTGAGTCGACTCTCTCCGTGTCGCCTCTTCTTTTTCCTTTTTTTTTTTTTTTTTAATCTTTTAAAGATAGAGATAAGTTTGTTTGATTGGTCTAGTCAAAGTATCATTTTCAATGAATATTCTGTTGATTAGTTTAAGTATAATAAATTATAAATAAGTTAAGATCTAATGGTAGGGTTTTGGGTTTATGTGCTGTAAGAAAAGGTTGGAGTGGCCATCCAGTTTGTTCTAAACGATACCACTTTATCATCCGAAGTAGAAGCAGCTACTACAATCAAGACGAGAATAGCAAGTTGTGTAATCAATGCAACAACCTGCTTTATTTATCTAATTCAAGGTTTGAATTTTCGTGCTCTTCCCCTTATACCTATATTTGTGTCTTGTAATTTGCTTGATTGTTGTTATGATGTGGATTAGGTGTGAATGTTGTGATTCTGTGATTACGTTTGACGATGTTGAGGACTGGATTTATTCCCAGTTTGAAGATAACTCTCATATATTGCACGGAGTAATTCATTCTAATGGCTTTGGTCACCTTCTCAGAGTCAATGGAAGAGAAGGTGGTTCCAACTCCATCACTGGATCTCAAGTTATGGGTTTTTGGGATAGAATCTGTACTTTTCTCTCTGTCAGGTATGGATTTATCTCCTTATTGACATTAGTTTTTCATAGCTGCATTCAGCTTTCATGTCAATCAGGGATTGTGTTGTTTGAAACCAAAATTGTTGTGATTTTTTTGGGTATTTATTCAAACCTGGAAATAGGATCATTGTTCTCTATATTTTTTTATTGGAAGTTAATATTAACGAACAGAATTCAAATCTTTTAGATGATCACAAATTTTGATATTCGTTTGACTTTTAGATTCTAGGGTCTTGTTAACCATAATGTAACACTTGGTATGCAATATCTGTCAATATATAGATTGTTTTTTTAATATCTTGTGATTCCACAATATTGTTTGTGCTAGACTATATCAAGAGGATAGGCTTTTATTAATTACCATAATAACAGGGAAAGGGTTGTTTAATGAGTTCTGTTAGATGCTACTCACAAAAAAAGTCAGTTTTTCACGTACTTTTGTCTTTTGTACTGCCCTGATGTATGTAAGAGTAATGTGAATGGTCATCTGTAGGAAAATGTCAGTGATGGATGTATCAAGAAAGTATGGGATTGATTATCGGTTGCTTCATACAATCACCAAAGGTCATTCATGGTATGGTAACTGGGGCTATAAATGTGGACGTGGGAGCTATGGAATCACTAAAGATTCTTATGAAAAAGCAGTGGAAGCTCTATCGAATGTGCAGCTAGCTCCACTATTGTTTCGAAGACGGAAACCATGGTCGCGATTGCAGGCTGTTGTTAGTTTCTATCAATCCTTATCAGAGACAGAACTTGTAACACTGAAGGATCTGTGCACCTTTTTATTGAGGCTGATTCATGGGATTAACGAGCCGTCAACTCTTAAGGCAGCCCCTAAGAACTCGAGTAGCATTTCAAATGTGCTTTGTCGATGGACAAAAGATGATGTTGAATATGTACAACTACTTATGATCAAGGTGCTTGGTACAGTATGTGAGAAGGGCAATTGGGTATCGAGGCATGCTCTTAAGGGCGTTTTGCACTGGAAAGCATCTCCAGAACTTCTTGATTATTGTCTTAAATACCTAGGAGGACATACAGCAGCTAACAGCATGGTGGTTCAGGCCAGGTTCAACCCTACTTTAAATGATGCAGAGTATAGGTAATTGAGACACTAACAGTAATTTTATTCACGAGCGTAATTTTTTTTTATCAAAAAATACTTACATTTTCCGTATGATATTAGGCTTGCACCAATCAATACCTTGTTGCATTCTGGAGATGTCTTGAACAAAGTCCACCCCTCGAAAGATGATATTAAAAGTGATTTGATGTTTCTGTTTGAGTTGTTGATTGACCCCAAATCCATCATGAATTTCGGATCCGAATCATGTCTGATCGATGCTGCAACCACACTTCTCGATTGCAAGCAGTTCTTGAAGGACTACGAATCTGATAAACTGATACGAAATAATCCGCGTTCAGTTTATATTTTGTGTCATCTGGAGATCTCAGACCAACCAAAAGATGATCAGATCATACCTCCAGAACTCATTGTTCTCCCTCCAAATGCGACAGTAGCTGACCTTAAAAACGAGGCAACGAAAGCTTTTCAAGAAGTTTATGCAATGTGTAAGAGGCTTGAAGCTGTGGAGCTTGTTGACTATGGTGTTGTGGATGATTCAATGACTCTACGCTTACTGGTAGGGACGAGAGGATCTGTTAAGGTTAGAGGATTTTGCCCATCGAAATACACAGTCACCCAATATCGAATGGAAAGGGGAACAGAGAGGTGGACAGTTGACTGTAGATGTGGGGCCAAAGATGATGATGGGGAGAAAATGCTAGCATGCGATAAGTGTGGTGTTTGGCAGCATACAAGATGTGCTGGGATTGATAATTCAGATACGATCCCTTCAATATTTGTGTGC
Source organism: Euphorbia schlechtendalii (assembly GCA_949673415.1). Taxonomy (NCBI): domain Eukaryota; kingdom Viridiplantae; phylum Streptophyta; class Magnoliopsida; order Malpighiales; family Euphorbiaceae; genus Euphorbia; species Euphorbia schlechtendalii. The sequence continues at coordinate 10,942 of CATIWQ010146457.1, read as the reverse complement.
AACAACTGTGCGAAAAAACCGGAAAGAGTTCCGAATATTAAAGAGAAACGTTTCGGGTCAAGAGCATCGACTTGCAGAGAGGATGCAATTAAAAATGAAGGTATTAATGTAATGTTTAGTGTACCGTGAAATGATATGTATATATGCTCGTGTAAATTGCGATGTCTTGGGTTTAGCTTAGGTAAGCGATTTTTGGTAGTGATGTGGTTCAAGTCTTAAAGCGAGTTCGGATTTGCTATCTCCTACTCAATGCTTTGCTTTGTAATTAAGACTGAAAATGAAGTAGAAATTGTAATTGTGTGTGGCACTAAAAAAGGTGAAACAAAAGAACAAAGCGAAAAAGTGACGTTCAAATAACTGTGATTCTCCGAGTCTTTTTATGCGTGGATACAAGGATAAAGACAAAACTGTCATGCACTAAAAGTTTAAAATAAAAAACTAGTAACATTATTGGTGTAAATCATCAGTAGCCTTAACTTTAATATATTCTTTTTTATTCAATTATTTTATAAAAGGAATGTTAGATCAACAAAGGTGTTTCTATTTTCTTTTTCTTTTGCCCCGTAAGATTGAGCTCTTTACAGTGTTTGCCTATTGTTTCCTTACAATTTTCAAATGAACTTTTAAACTTCTTAAACTTGGTAAAGTGAACGTTCAAGTCATCTTAACTTGATGTAAATAAATCTTCAAGCTTTCTCTTAATCGTATAGATGTTAGTTTGTTTATGAAAATTGTGTATTCATAACTTCATATTTGATTAAATTTATGTGTTAATTAAAATGATTAAAAAGTTCATCTATGTCAAGTTGAGGAAATTCAGAGATTTACTTGTGCTAAGTTTAGGGGGTCGAAGGTTCACTTGTGTCAAATTTAAAGGAGTTTAGAGTTTCATTTGTAAGTTAATGTAAGGGAGGGTATTAGTAAAAAATTGAAAGGTTCAACTATCCCATGCTAAAAGTTTTGTATCTTAACTTAACAGATAAGTGAGTAGACAATGAAAAGCGGAGCCAAGATTAAAGCTCATTGGGGGCGCAAATTCTGAGCAACTATGGATTGATGACAGAAGGCAGGTGGTGGATGTTTGGAAAAATTGGAAATGAGAGGTTATTGTTAATAGATGGTTTTGATATTCCTGTAAAAAAAGAAAGATGAAATAATGCTTGGAAATATAAAAATATTGTTATAACTGTAAATTTCCAAGTTTATGTTCTTCTACTGTTTCAAACGTAATTAAAAATAAATTTATTCAAACACAAAATTAACTACAAATGTACATGCCCGATGCATGATTATGGTAACATTATAGAATTTGTTTGAAATAATAATTATTTTAAACTATAATGATATTATTAGATTAAAAGACGATTTTTTCAAATTAGCACTCCTATAGTTATGAGAAAAAAAAATAAATGTTGAAAATGTTAAGATACATAATTTAGTTGAAAAAGCATCATAATTCCTTTAGTTTCTTAAAACAAATATAACATTTTTAATGTGATAAAAAAATTTGGAAGATACAATAAAATAAAATATACAATTGTAATAAAAACATATAATAATTAACTACACCCAATTACGACAAAATATAAACAATAAACTAAACTTATAGTAAAAACAAATAAAATTTTAATGTATGATGTTATGTTGTGGTCATATAAAAAGATTACTAGAACACTCAATTGAAAATAAATAAATTATTTTATCAACATTTGAGATAAATTAAACCCCATGTAATCATGGGTGGGCCTGTTTGTCGGGCGAGTTTAAGTCATGTTTGATGGAACTTTTTGTTAAAAACATCAATTCAAACCTTGCTCAATCCATGATCGATACTAAATTTTCTTTCCTGCATGGACCCAAAATGTATATAAATGAAATTTTTTATATAATTTTGTATAATTCTTATAAATAATTGCATTATGTAATTGAATTATTTAAAACATAGTATGAATGATTGCATTTAAGTTCAAAAAGTAAAAAAATGCAAAATATAAAAATTCAAAAATATTATTATTAAATATAATAAATAAATATATAATATATAAAATAATTATTCTTCAGATCAGGTTGGGTTTTGAATAGAAGCCCGAGTCATTAAATTTCGAGCTCTATGCTCGGGCCGAGCTTTCTTTAAATTGAGTGTTTGAGCCTGCCCAGTAATGTGGTTCGGGTCGGGCAGGTTCCCTGTATAATTTTCCTCGCCCAACAGATAGGAAGAGAAAGAACAAGGCTGCATTAAAAAGCCTAAGAATTGTTTAGAAAATGGGGTTGGGCCATCATGCAGGCCAGATACACTCAAGATTGGGGTCCCGAATCCCAACAGACCATAAAACCCTAATCCTAAATTGAGCTATTTTTTGTAATCCACATTCTTCAAACTTGTTCCCCGTTTGATTTTGCTGAGGCGGCCAATTTTTCTCTCCCAGTCTCAGACCTACGCAGCCATGTCAGGGTAACCTTCTCCTTCTCCTTCTCTATTCCTAATTCCAATTTCTGTTTCTAATTATAGTATGCTGAATTTTGTTTATTGTGCACATCAATTGATTGATTGAAAATCAATAAGTCGTGCAGTGAAGAGGGTGACGTTGCTGTTGAGGTAGCCGCGCCGGTTTCTCAGCCTCTAGGCGAGCCTATGGATTTGATGAGTGCATTGCAATTAGTTTTGAGAAAATCTCTGGCTCATGGTGGCCTCAGTCGAGGTCTTCATGAGGGCGCCAAACTGATTGAGAAACATGCTGCCATGCTTTGCGTATTGGCTGAAGATTGTAACCAGCCTGATTATGTTAAACTTGTCAAAGCACTCTGTGCCGATCATGGTGTTGGTCTCTTGACTGTCCCCAGTGCTAAAACCCTTGGTGAATGGGCTGGTGTAAGTATCCACAATTCTTTATTTTGCGATCTATTGCGCGTGAAATTGTTGAATTTACATCATTTGTGCTTGAATTTGGAATGAATATTCATAAACTATCTTATAATGTCTCCTGGCCAGATTCAAGTATTTCTTAATGGCTGTTATCTGTTACAATTTGTTTGGTAGAGGCAATGGTCAATATGGTGTTCATTGTGTTGAATTGGTTTGTACATAAAAGTATATAAGCTAGTCAATGCTTGCATATTGTTGCTTATTTCAGTCGGAAATGGATTCTCTAATGTTGAGGTCAAACATTAGAGTAATTTTGGCTCAATCCTTGGCTTTGATTTTGAAATGAAAGGAATGTATTGAAAATGCTTTATTCGTTCTCTTTCGTACGACTAGAAAAGATAAAGAAAGTAAGAAACAACATTACTCTAATGTTTGACCCTTAACATTAGAGAATCTTTTTCCATTTCAATCACCATCTCTTGGATTAATTTACCCCAATCTAGTTGGTAATTCTCCAGTTTGGTCAAATCAGTCATACCTCGTTAACATGTACATATAACTGGTTACTTAAACATCATCTCTTGGATACTTGTGCACCAAAAATAGATTGATCCGTCAATTTTGTCAAAAGCTTACAGTTTTTGGTTAAGTTTGTCTAAGACACCATTGCTAAGCATTATAAAGAATTAAAGATGAGTCTAAATGTTTCACAACTTTTTGGTAAAAATTGGCCTTGAGCCTAAGCGCCGTATAGCAAACTGATTTTCTTTTGATTGGTAGCCATACTAATTTATTTCCATGTGATCATGGATACTTGTAGTTGTGCAAGATCGATTCGGAAGGAAAGGCCAGAAAAGTGGTTGGTTGTTCTTGTGTCGTGGTTAAGGTAACAGCATCCATTGGATAACTAGTGTATTCTTGTGATATTGTTAATCTCAATTTCTAATGAATGGTTGATTGTTCTGCAGGATTATGGTGAGGAAAGCGAAGGTCTCAATGTTGTTCAGCAACACATCAAGGCTAATTGAGTATTTTATAAATTGTTATTTTTTGAGAACTGCATTTTGAGCTTATTCGTAGAAACTCTTTGCTCGCTTTATTGTGATAAACCCTAGTGGGGTGTTTCGGGTGGTAATATTTCAGTTTAAATTAATTTTTATCTTCATCTTGTGTTATCAGTTTTACCTGATGCATATTATTCTAAAGTTAGCAATGCAATTGAGTTTTCCCCGTTAATAAGTATGATTGATTTGGTTGTTCATATATGTAGATTGTTAAGCTCTGGGTAAGTTACAGACATGGCTAGTGATAGCTCTGCTTTTTTGTGTAGTAATCTCGTTACAAAAAAACCTTCGGACAGCAGATCCCAAGTGTTACTGTAATCGATTGTTTTAATGTTGTTGGTTAGCCTTGTACAATTAGACATCAGCTTTTAGTTTGCATTTTGTTTTGTTGCCAAGAGATAAGTTTATGTGAAAGCTCAACAGAACATCTTAGGATCAAACTTTGGTTGTGCTTTCCCTAATTGTTTTTTTTGAAAAGTTTCATTTTCAAGCCTTACTACGAGCAACAGTTGATTTTGGAAAAAATAAGTTACGCAGTTTCTAATTAAATAGTATGAATATTAAAAAATGTATTTGAGATTAATTTATTAGGATAACAGCTTAAAAAATAACACCATGTTAGCAGGGTTGTTTCTTTAATTTTTTTTTTTTTTTTGAAAACTGATTAAATTTAGCGAGCAATATATTAATCCCGGTCTATTATGTGAATCATGCCATGGTTCAAAGGGTGGGAATTAAATTGCCTTTCAACTTGTACCTTCAATGAATTCTAATATGGGGTTCAATACAAATAAATGAAATAATTGACATATGGGGAGAATCACATGGCTATCAGGTGCCAATGCTCATCATCACGAGAAAAGCCGAGATTATTGAAATTTATGTGAAGGCAATTCATCAAATTTCAATCTTATTTATCATAGTAAATTGAGTCCGAAAATGTAAAGATAATAAAAGAAAGAAAGAAAGCATAAGATAAAAGAGTAATAAAAGACAGCTGAGAGAGATATAGCAAGTTTGAAGGTGCAGTGGCGTTGATTTACAAAGCATTCAAATCCTTGACCGAAAATTTGTTAAAGAAAAAGAAGGAATCTAAAGAGTGGGGACTCTCTCAACAGAACCAGAGAGGACAGTAAGCAAGTTGTTTCCAAAAGGATCACTGAGATGCTTAGAAAGATTCTCAACGGGCCCTTCTCCAGTTACATATGCCTGGATGAAGAATGCTAGCATTGCAAACATTGCCAGCCTTCCATTCTTTATCTCTTTCACCTTCAACAACGCTGCCTGATCCGGATCATTTGCTAGCCCCAACGGGTCGAATGGACCTCCCGGATGTAGCTTGTCTTCCAATTCCTACATGCAACAAATCTCACCATGTTAATCCAATCCAATGCAACAAATTAACCATATATACTAACCAGGCCATTGATGATTCGGTAGTATTCAGCACCGCCAAGAAGCACAACCTCAGCAGCAACAGCAACTACGAGGTTGATTGGGATCTGGTTTCCAAAGTAGTTCAACGTCCCTCCGTCCAGAAGCAGTGCTCCTGTCTGCATTTCAAACTAGAGCTATCAATTTCAACCCAATTTACAGCTTTCACAATTGAGCATAGTTAAGTTGACCTTAAACCACACAGCTTCAGGACCACAGTTGGCACCAAATTTGTTTAAGGCTTCAGGAATCACAGCTCCTGCTGCTCCAAGCATTGCCCACCTTGCGTGGATTAACTCATATGCCTGATACCTGTTCTCAATTTCAATTTTTTTGCGTCAGTTCGATTATCTCATCAAAATCCATCAATTTACAATGAAATTCAACCTACTTTTCGAAGTTCTCAGGTTTCTTTCCCAGCCCAAAAGGATCATATCCATAACTGCATTTCACATTTCAATTCCATTACATTCTAATCAATCCAACGGATGTAAATATTTTTATTGTACAACACAATCTTACTCTCCAGGAACTTCACCGGTCAAGTATTCAGGCACCTCCGACCGGTCCAAGAGTCCTTCCGGCAAGAAAATTCTCCTATCCGGGCCTGTCATTTTGGACTGATATTACTATAGTTTCAAATTAGATCAAACTTGCAAGATCCGATGCAGTTACAGATGTACACTTACCGTACCACTTGGCGAGTTCTTCGTCAGCCGGAGAAACGGCGGCGACCTTTTTAGGAGGAGCAGGCTTCTTCTTTTGGAAAAGAGCGACAATTTTGAAAGTGGCGGAGCTTGATGATGCAGGAACAGCACACCTGGTGGCGCCGCTGAAGTTGAGCGGATTTCCGAGCATTTCGGAAACTCCGAGGGAAGCAGCCGCCGTGGAAGCCGCCAGGGAAGCCATGTTTTCCTCCTTGTTTGTTGTAGTATTTGGAATTGGAATATGATTGGTCTGTGAATGAGGAAGAAGGGAGATACTATAAGGTGAAGCTGGTGGATGTGGACTTGCCACGTAGGATCCGTTTTGATTGGTTGTTGATGAAGGGATGTGTAATCTGAAGCTTCACTTTGATAGGTCCATTATGCTTATGTGGCAGATTATTGTGCTGATGTGGGATATTGTTTCACATGGTAAGCTGGATAATCTTAGATTCTTCTATCCAAATTCTCATCACTACTTGTTTTCGTGGATCACATCAATTTGCTAGGAGATCCATTCTCTACTGTATCGTTCGACACTAGTAAAGGGAAACTCATCAACTAAAAACATTGTTATACTATTATCAATATTATCCTAACCCCTAACTATATTAATCCGATAAAATTGCTGGTCCAGATTTAATTGCGGTTTATCAAATTATTAACGTTTAATGTGTTTCTGTCAATTTATGTCAACAATTTCTGTTATCTCAGTTTATTTAGAATATTAAAGTTTGATCAATACATCTATAATATTTTCAACCTGATTAATAATGTTTATGTTCAATATGATGATTATATCAGTTTTCTAAATGCAAAACAACATCCTTATTTCGCAGAGATTTTTTTTGGGTGTACGAGCAATTTGCTCAGATTTGTTAACGTGATATTCAATTTTTTACCTTTTTTTTATCTTTATAGTACATATTATGTATTATTTTTGTTAGTATAATATCAGTCAATCAGGATCCGATAAATTAACTAATTGCATACCACAAAGATTCAATGGATTATACATGTAAAGCTAGAAGGAAAATAATTATTACATATCACAAGGATAAAATAGATAACGTGTATAGTAGATGTATCAAATGGGAAAACTGATTATACAACTCTTATTTACCTTGTTATATTGTATTTTAAATTGTTTAATTTTGTTTTCTCAAACCATTTTTTTTATCAACAGTAACAATTTCATTGATGGTTCGCGGTTATTTACTCAACTTTTAATATGTCCCAAGCTTTGACACTCATTGTAAGCCATAATCCTTGGAAATGTTGGTTTTTTTAAGAGATTGAACTCAAACTTGCAATTCATGAGTTCACTGATCATATTTTATTATGAAATTTCAATGCCAGGCTTACAAGATAACAACATGATAAAATATCAATTCAAATTCGAACTCTGGTTTATTTTGATATAATCTAAACAACCTATTAATTAACAAAATATAACAACTCAGATTTTATAATTAAAATTCTGACAGGAAAGACCGAGTCACCCATTGAATTCTGGATAACAGTTTGGGCTTTAGATCTTTTGATTTTTTTCTTCCATATGAGCATAGATTTGTGCTAAGGTAGGATCTCTTGGCAGTTGAGGGACAGGTCTATTTTTCAGCTACTATACTTTTCATAAATCAGAAGCTTCTAAATAAGTTTGCATCTTCATTACCATCATCATATTTGGTAGCATTCACAGGTTGTTGTCTGTTGACATTTTGAGTTATGAAATTAATGACTTGTTTCGAGTTGATTGATTTTTTCTCGCAAACACCGGCTTTAAGACCAATTGTGGTTCTACAGTTTAGGAGAACATTAATAACATATAGTACAAGGGAAAAAATATGTAGAAAAATAATTTTATTAATTCATTGACGCTTGACATTTATAGCAGAAAAATGAGTAATTCAAGATTTGAAGAGCACAATATCTGGATGTTACAACTGAAACAGAAACAAGAAAATGTCAGATTTAAATATCCTATCAGATAATCAATTCAAACTGATATCTCTTTATTTTGAAGAATATTCAAAGCAAAATGACAGGATAAAGACCGACACAAGAGAAAAACGTAATCTCCCGAAAAAACTCGGGTTACATAGGAAGGGGATCCAACAACAAAGAAGAAACAAAACCTTTCATGACACCTCCAACATTAGTGTATATATCTTCATTCTTGTACAAAACATGAATCATTCTGTTAAAATTCAGAAATGTCATCATCGCGGGCTTAGGAATAAATGTTAGCAGCCTCATAATTTCTCCATTTATATCGTTGTTAATAGCCATAACTTGTTTTTTCAGTTCTTCCACCGCTTCTTCTTCCGTACAATTATATTCATTCATGTAAAAGTCTATGCTTGACAACACAAGCCCTGTCTTTTGATCCAGCTGCAATACATGTACATATACATTTATTTATCTGTCAGCAGCTATAGAAACATATATAATAATAATAAAAAAAGAAAGAAAGCATTACCGCTATGTCGGCGATATCATCCACGTATCTACTCCGTAGTGATGAGGCTACTTGAAGAAGGTTTGGGTCACTAAACATCCATTTGAAAGTTTGTTCTGTCACGGAATCATCCATTCCTACTAGTGATGCACCTGCTACCACTTGCCACCCGATCGATGGTATTATCCTGCGCAAGTATTCTTCCCATTTCGGTATTTCTTTTCGAAGTAGCCAACTCGCTTGGTCAAATGCTCCTCTCACAAATCCTTTCATCTGATCATTTCATTGATTTGTTAGTTATGCTTGAGGAATTAATTTTCAATACTAAGCTATTGTTGTTGACCGGAGGATTTACCGCTTCTTTGGCGTAATATGATATGTATGATTTTCCTAGCTTTACCGCAATGTCCTCGATATATGAATATACGCCTAGAATCGCCTTGTAAAGTGGTTTCATGTACTCTGGTAGTTGATCCACCTCGCGGATGTCCCACCTTAAAGCATGAAAATCATAGGTTATGTTTACAAATTCTTTAGCATAGGAGAGATTTAGTATAATCACAAATATATGTATATACCTCTCAATTGCATTAGTGAAGAGTTGAAGTTGTTCAAAAGGAGGAAGTGAATCATACATATCATCAATGGAGGAGACCATTTGAAAGACTCTGGCAATCATTTTTCCAGACAAGCTATACTCCGGCTCGTAATAGAATCCGATTGCCCACACACAGCACTCCGCCGTTCTATCCCTTGCAAAAGCTATCTTGTTTTCAAAGTCTAATTCTTTCTTCCACCTGATTAAACACCGTTTCACTTCATTTAGTTTCTATTAACATCAGTATTACATACATGTAATGAGAATATATATACCTGGCTATCTCGCTCGACTTCTTCTGGTGCAGCTTTTGCAATATATTGAAATCCAACTTAGCGAAATTCAATATAATCTTATTACATGAAGCTTTTCCTTCATACGAAGGGAAGTATTTCCTGGCCTCCACTCTCCTTATGTGCGTATAAAAAAAGTTGATCCAAAGGTGAATATATAACTATACGTACCACATGATACGTTATAACCTTGATGTCTAAGAAGTCTAAATTTTAGAGAAACCAAGTGTAGATCATCTTTTTCGTCAAGACTTGCTTTACATTCCATGATGTTTGCTAATATTTGATCGATCTCGGTTTGGAAATGATAATCAACTCCCAGAGCAAGAAAGGGAATTGAACACACGGAAGTTGACTGAGCTTCCGAAAGGGCAGAAAACAATCGATGTGAAGTGGATTTTCAAGACCAAGTTGAAAGAAAATGGTGAGGTGGACAAGTATAAAGCTCGCTTGGTGGTAAAAGGTTATAAGCAAGAATTCGGTGTAGATTATGAAGAAGTGTTCGCCCCAGTAGCTAGACATGATACAATCAGATTATTGATTGCATTGGCAGCACAAAATTCGTGGCCCATTTTCCAGTTGGATGTCAAGTCGGCTTTCTTGCACGGAGACTTGAAAGAACAGGTATTTATCAAACAACCTCCTGGTTATGTTAAAGTTGGATGGGAATGTTGGAATTTTTGATGTGCCCTAGTTCTAAAGGCATTGGTTCATGTAGTGTCACATTATAAAGGCAATAATCTACTGCATTTATACCTTGTGCTATAATATGAGTAGAGTATCCATTGATTGATAATCGTAAATGTCCCAAAGTCTGTTTTAATCATGGGAATGAATGAAACGAAAGATTTGTATGTTGGATGATCTATAGCAATGTAGTTGCTATGTCACTTGGTAAAGTAGATCATGAACATGGGCACATGTTGAAAACATGGGGTTGGACCGATCCACACAGCAAAGTTACATGGTTGTATGTCATAGATAATTTGCTGAGTAGATCTCAGTTGTCATCGGACTTGATTTCAACTTATTACGGATGTTGAATTGAGCATGCTGTAGTATATTACTAACGGGTCCTTAAATATTGGATTACAAGTACGGGAATGCTTGGTATATTTCATGACCACATTAGTAATAGCGTTGAAGTGATAGGATTGCCATTCGATTTGATAAATCGAAATGAATCACCGGTCACTTGATGAATGAAAGTGATAAGGACGTCTAATAAGTCGTTGACTTATATTATCATTTTATTCTAGATCAAGAAATACGATGAACTGCATAAGGGGTGACAAGCACCATGCCTCTTATTCATCATATTGATGTCAGCTGGCAAAGGACTTTGTGAGATAACTACTGGGTTCAGTATCTTTAATAAATGGCTGTATTCTGTCCCAATTGGGGGCTGTAATGGTTTGCTAGAATCCGCTTACAGTCTATGGGTGAATCCCATTGCCAACATATGGACAGACCCAAAGGATCGTGCGCTTAGAACTACTGATCTGAGATTTCTTGTACATGCAAT
>CATIWQ010146456.1:0-17072 GCA_949673415.1 Euphorbia schlechtendalii | reverse complement strand
TATATATGTTTGATTAGATTGAGAAAATATACAGACGTGGAGATTATTTTACTCTACATAAATTCTTTGCTTTATTTAGCTTATGATCTTTCCTGTCTGGTGACAGCATATACACTCGGTTGAGTTCGTCTAACGTCTGTTGTTTTATCATGAGGGATAGTTTGCCATACACATGGAATATATGTTTTAAGGAAATCAATTCGAGCCTCAACAGGACCGTTTTGTTTTTTCAAGTAAAATATTTATTTCGGTATTTCATTATTTTATATTTGATTTTTATTATAATACTTTAATTTCTACGATTTTCATATATTATATAATTCAAGTTACTAATATTTTCTTTATTATTTTTCTTTCTATATAACAATTATTCATTTTAGTTCTCTAACAATCTTAAGACAGATTTATTTTTCAAGTTCATATTCTTAAAAGAGACAAACAAAATACCATGACTTGGATTACCATAACATTAGAATACCTTAATTTTCGGACAAAAGTATTGGACTTATTTTTGGATAATCATTTATTTGAACTTAATTTGGACAAATATTAAAAGAAAAGTTAACAAATATAAATAAATAAATAAATAAATAAATAATAATAATAATAATAATAATATAACAATTATAATAATAAGTTTATTTGGTGTACTTAAAATTTATCTTATTTGTTATATTCATTGTTATTGTTATTCTGAAATTATTCTAACTTGTTTTATTTGAAAATTTCAGAATTTATCATGGTCGGTCAAATCTCACAAAATGATGAAATTGCTCAAAGTCAGAATGAGCAAAACCAAAATGGACAATATGGTCCAATTGGTTCAGTGCCTGTTAGTACAACATCGGCTGCGTCTGTACTTGTTGGTGGACCAATTGCTTTTGGCTTTGTTGATTCTAGGCCAACTGCTTCTGGATCTACAAGTTCCGGTCCTCTTCGAGGAAATGAAACTGGAAACTTTTATAGTCAAGCTAACCAAAATGGACAATTCAATCTTAATGGTTATGCACTAAATGGACTTTCGAATTCCGGGCTTGTTACTATACCAGAAAGACCAGAAAATTCAGTGGTGTGAATTTTAAGGTCTGGCAACAGAATATGTATTTCTACTTTCCTAGTATATATTATGATAGATTTGTGAAGGAAGATCCTCCTGTTGTACCTAAAGGAGTCTTTGATCCTTTTGTTAAATTTGGTGTTGATGTTTGGAATTATTCTGATTTCCTATGCAGAAATCATATTCTTAATGGTTTAATTCCTGAATGAAGTATATAGTGTGAAGCGTACCGCTAAGGAACTATGGGAATCACTTGATAGAAAATATCGAACTGAGGATGCTGGCGCTAAGAAATACTTAATTGGTCAATTCCTAGATTTTAAAATGAATGATTCCAAATCTGTTGTAAGTCAAGTGTAGGAACTTCAACTTTTGATCCATGCGATGGAGGATGAGAAAATGGGGACAAGTGAACCATTTCAAGTTGCTGCAATTATTGAAAAATTACCACAAAGTTGGAAAGATTTCAAAGCTTATCTTAAACATAAGCGAAATGAAATTTCCGTTGAGGATCTCATTGTTTACCTACGCATCGAGGAGAACAATAGAAGATTAGAGAGAAAATGTTCTGTTAATCAAGCTATGGCAAAGGCTAACGTAGTGGAGGTTCATAAGGACTCCAGAAAGGGCAAGCAACCTGGTAAACCCAAGTCCAAAATGGGACCAAAAGGAGGCATTAACAAGAAATAAAAGTTTAATGAAAAATGCTTCAATTTTCATAAGACCGGACACAAGTCTTCTGACTGTAGATTGTCGAAAAGGATTGACAAAAAAGAAGTGAACTTTGTGGATGGAATTACACAGGATATATCAAACATCGATATCTGCGCAGTAATTTCTGAAGTTAATATAATTGACTCGAACCCTAGAGAATGGTGGCTTGGCACTAGTGCTACCCGACATATCTGTTGCAACAAGGAGTCTTTTGCTGGATTGACTCTTATAGAGAATGGGGAGAAACATTTCAGGGGAAATTTTGCTACTTCCAAGTTGAAAGGACACGGAATTGTGATTCTGAAAATGACTTCTAGCAAAGAAGTCAGACCACAAAATGTCTTGTATGTTCCAGACATTAAGAAGAATCTTATTTCTGGGAGCCTCTTGAGCGCACATGGATTCAAGATGGTATTTGAATCTCAAAAATTCATTTTATCCAAAAGGGGTATGTATGTGGGAAAGAGATATGAATGTAATGGAATGTTCAAATTCAATTGTATCTCTTGTAAGCATGGTTCCATTAATATAAATAAGAATAACGTTACTGATTATATAGTTGAGTCTTCTAATTTGTGGCATAATAGACTTGGACATGTTAATTAAACTTGAATCATATACCCACATTTCTTATTGATAAAACACATAAATGTGAAACTTGTGTTGAGACGAAATTGACAAGATCTTCTTTTAAATCCGTTGAAAGAAATTCAGAAACACTCGAGTTAATACTTACCGATATTTGTGACTTGAAATACGTTCAATCAAGGGGAGGAAATAAATATTTTATTACCTTCATTGATGATAGCACAAAATATTGTTATGTATATTTGCTTAAAAGTAAAGATGAAGCTATTGAAAAATTTGTGCTCTATAAGCAAAAAATAGAAAACCAACTAAATAAGAAAATTAAAAAGGTTAGAAGTGATCGTGGTGGTGAATACGTTGCACCATTTAGTGAGTTTTACTCCCTAAATGGAATTATTCACGAAGTAACACCACCATACTCTCCCCAATCAAATGGAGTAGCTGAACGCAAAAATCGTACTCTTAAAGAGATGATAAATGCAATGTTAACCAGTTCTAGTTTACCACAAAACTTATGGGGTGAGGCTATTTTATCAGCAAACTATCTTTTGAATAAGATACCACGTAAGAAACAAAACAAAACTCCCTATGAATTATGGAAGGGTAGAAAACCTTCATATAATTACTTGAAAGTGTGGGAGTGTCTTGCAAAGGTAATGACTCCATTACCTAAACGAATGAGAATAGGTCCAAAAATGATGGATTGTGTTTTCATTGGATATTTAGACAATAGTGATGCATATTGGTTTCTTGTGCGTGAATCTAAAAATCCAGAAGTACACAAAAATACTTTGATAGAATCAAAGGATGCTTCATTTTTTTAAGAAGTATTTCCATATAGGAAAATAAATGAAGTGTCAAGATTCAAAAGATCTCATGAACTTATTAAATGTGACAGTCAGGTTAATCAACAAAACATCGATAACACTGACAATCTTCAACCAGTTATTGAAGAAGATGATCAATATTCTCAAGAAGAGAATGAGACTGATCATGAGGTAGAACCTAGAAGAAGTAAAAGGAAAAGGATTGAAAAATCATATGGTTCAGACTTCTTAACATACATGGTTGAAGTAGAACCTCAAACGTATAAAGAAGCTATAAGCTCCACAGAATGTCCTTTATGGAAAGGAGCCATAAGAAGTGAAATTGATTCCATATTGCAAAATCATACATGGGAATTAGTGGATCTTCCTCCAGGAACAAAGCTACTAAGTTCTAAATGGATTTTCAAACGTAAACTAAAAGTTAATGGAATAATTGATAAGTACAAGGCTCGTTTAGTCATAAAAGGTTATAGACAAAAAGAAGGCCTTAATTACTTTGATACATATTCTCCTATGTCAAGAAGAACCTCCATTAGGATGATACTTGCAATTGATACTTTACGAAATCTTGAAGTACATCAAATGGATGTGAAAACTACTTTTCTTAATGGAGATCTTGAAGAAGAAATCTACATGGAACAACCTGAGGGTTGTGTAGCTCCAGATCAAGAAAAGAAAGTTTGTAAGTTGGTGAAGTCTTTATATGGTTTAAAGCAAGCACCAAAATAATGGCATGCAAAATTTGATGATGTCATGATAGCCAATGGCTATCGCATAAATGAGTGTGATAAATGCATATATGTTAAAAATACAAATGATGGATATGTTATTATATGTTTGTATGTTGATGACATACTCATTGTTGGAAGTAATGAGAAGATGGTAAAAAATACCAAAAATATGTTAAATTCAAGATTTGACATGAAAGATATGGGACTAGCGGATTTAATTTTAGGCATCCAAGTTAAACGTTCACCTTATGGTCTCATATTAACGCATTCACACTATGTGGATAAGATACTAGACAAGTTTAACAAAGGTGATTTTGGTATAGCAAAAACACCATTAGACATCAATCTACATTTGTCCAAGAATAAAGGTGAATGCATAGACCAAGTAGAATATGCAAGGGTTAGAGGCAGTCTAATGTACCTTACAAGTTGTACAAGGCCTGACATTACTTATACTGTAAGTAGTTTAAGCAGATTTAAGAGTAATCCTAGTAAAATCCATTAGAACGCAATCGTGAGAATACTAAGGTATTTACGATATACTTGTCATTATGGACTGCATTATACGAGAGAACCTGATGTACTAGAACCATATTCCGATGCTAGTTGGATAGCTGACATTAAAAATTTTAAAGGTACAAGTAGATATGTGTTCACTCTAGGAGGAGGAGCATTGTCATGGAAATCCTCTAGGCAAACAATAATAACTCGTTCCACAATGGAAGCTGAGTTTATAGCCTTGGATAAAATTGGAGAAGAAGCTGAATGGCTACCTAACTTCTTAGAGGATATTCTTGAATGGCCTAAGCTTATACCCACATTTTGTATACATCGTGATAATTAAGCAATGATTAAAAGAGCATAAAATGTAATGTATAATGGTAAGTCGAGACACATGCCTCGTCGACATAATACCGTTAGACAACTGATCTCAACAGGAGTTATCTCTATTGATTTTGTAGGATCAAAGGATAAATTTGCGAATCCGCTAACCAAAGGGTTAAATAGAGATCAAGTTGAAAAGACATCTAGAGGAATGGGACTAAAGACCATGAATATATAAGGTGCTATGTGAAGGAAAACCCAACCATGTTTGACTGGAGATCCCAATATCTTGGTTCAATGGGACAACCTAGTTGCATAGACCTTGTAAGGTCACTATGGATGGATGATGTTCAACCCGCGCAGTCACCGCGAGGCGCCGACCCCGTGAGATGGGGCGTGGGGGTTTTCACGATTCGGAAAGAGAAGTGTATTTAAGTTTAAAGAAAGGAACTTGTTCGTGTGATAAGTTTAATAGACTCGAGATCAGAACCTCTAGCCTATGGTACTCAGAGTCGCCATCGAGATCAGCTCTTCCGGTAAAATTTGAAATAGCTTAGATCTGTTAAGCCTAAGCGATACCATAGTTCAGAAATTCGGTTCCGGCATGAGTTACTTACTTCATCATTATTTGAGTTAACATTATTCCCATTTGGAAACCCCACTTAAGATATTTCAATTCAATCCAGATGTTTTCAGCTTATGTTTTTGGTTATTTAGTGAGCATGCAGAAGGTGGTAAATAAAGAGCGAGAAAGTAAACACGTAGGAAAGTAAATGCACCTAATATATGGGATTATTTACATATTGGGATGGGGGATTTACAAATCACCTACATCGATATCTAACAAATATTACATTTGATTAATGCGATACCCAAAGGAAATTAAACCCTAACATACATCTATCCTAAACTACCTGCATCCACAAAGGTTAGCACAAGGGATATTCCACCACACAAATATATAACAAGTGTACCACGTATGCTCAATTGGGATTTTGGCAAAACCTGTGTGGTCGAGGTAAAAAAATGGAGATTTCGAAGTTCTTATTCCATGAAAATTGTTCATTTTATTTTCAACTATGTTGGTCATTTTTATTAGTGAAAATAATGCATGTTATATTGTTGGGTCAGTTAACAGGGAACTTGAGTTCCCTTCGTGTGGTTGACCTAAAACAACATTTAAAAACATAAATCTAGGCTGAACATGCATAACATAGCCATCTTTTGGGTTAACAACGGTAACGATGTCATCCATATCGTTACTAACTTCCTTGTGAAGGGCGATATCGATATGAATGGCCTGAAGCGCTTTCGTTGCTACTCTAAACTTTAATCAACATATTAATACATTTATAAATCATATATAACTCCTAAATAATTACAATTTAGAGGTTTGTTACCTCCAATGATGCATTTCTAAACTCAGAAAGGTCTCGGAGGGTATTCTAAACGGAGCAAAAAGAAGTAAAACTGGATTCTGCCAAAGGCAATATCGTTAATGACATGAGGCCATGTCATTAATGACATTGCGATGTCATTAACGACATGGGGCAATGTTGTTAATGACATCGAATTCTAGACCTGCAAAAAACAAACAAAAACAGTAGAAAATAGCAAAATAAAAATCTAAAACTCCAAATGATCATAACTTTTGTTATACTTAACCAATTTAGATGATCTTTATCACTATCAAAAGCTCAAGATATGTAGAATATTTTTATGTAAACAAAATACTCAAAAGGATTTGAAATCATACTGAAATTCCTGGAAAACAGATTGGTGTGCAAAAATGGAAAAAATAGAAAAGAAAATGAAACTTCATAAAAAGGAAAGCATATAAATGTAAGAATAAACTCTAGGAACTTAGAGGATTACCCTGTAGTCATGAATCCACTTTCTTTAAGGTCCATGAGGTCCTCCAAGAAGCTCTCCTTGTTTCTTTTTGGTTGGATTTGGTTGTTGGTTGGTGATTTACTGAGAATGTTTATAAGGTATCTATTCCTCAAACTAGATGTTTCAAAAGGTGTAGCAACCTTCAAGTGAGTGATAAAGATGTTTTGGAATCTCCATTCAAGTCTAAACCTCAAGCATTGCCTAAATGATCTCTAAACCTAAAGTTTGCTTAAATGATCTCTTCACCTCAAGCTTTGCTTAAAGGATAAACTAACCCTCAAATTTGCTTAAGAGATGAACAAGTGGACCCTTGTGACCCAATTTCATTCCCTTAATATGAACTTAATCTAACTAACCCGAAATCTCAAGTGTTGGTGATTAAAGTTTGGTGTGTTACTCAAGAACACATGAAGTAATGCTCCCTAATGCTCTCTAGATCTTTTTCACTCTTTCTTTCCAATGTTTTTGATAAAAATTCAACCCCCCTACTCTGAAACATTCAGCCCTCTCTTTATGGAGCTCTCTTCAATCCAAAGTCAACTCCTTTTTAACCTTAGGCCATGCTTTTAGCCTTTGCTTTTCAACTTTTTATAAGATCCCATGTGAAGATTTGATGTAAAAGGTCTTAGGTAAGGTGTGGGGAGTGCTTTTGCAATGATTATGTCCGAGCATGTGGGCAAAAGTCACCTTTTTGGCTGAAATTGCAGAAAATAAAATTTTAATTCTACTGAAAAGTCAATGTCATTAAGGACATTGCGATGTCGTTAACGACATTGCGATGTCGGTAATGACATTGCAATGTTTTTAACAGCATTGTTTCTTTGCCTTGGGCTTTTTGTGCTGAAATTGCCTAAAAAAGGGTTAAGGCTCAAAGAAACAAAGCAAGCTTCCTCTGGATGAATTCAAGACCCTGTAAAAAATGAAAAACTAACAAGTGAAAAATAAATTACAACTTCACCATCGAACTCGGGAGTCGGGAATGGAATCCCGTACTAACAGGCTGCCCCTCGTGGGATCAATGTTGATATGAGATCAGTATGGTCCCACGATTGAAAAAGCAGCGGGGTATAGAGATGATACCTGACAGATCACGATTGGCACTACTTGGGTGGAAACTTCACGATGATCGAAAGCTTTTATCCTAGTGCGACATTGACGGGGATTAGTCTCTTCGCTCCCCTTACGAATTACCCATTCGGTAATGATTACCCCTTGAAGGTTGACCTTTGGTTGTTGCTACCGCTGGAATCGTTGGGGAAAGAACGTTAGCCTTGCGCCTCCGTTCTTCTGGTTGAGAGTCCCATGTATAGACTGAAGAAATTCCATTGGCAATGTGGCCCGCAGAAAGTCCGCTGACTGTGAAAAGTCAGGAAAAGATATGAACTGTAGAAAGTTTGTTTGATTGTAAAAAGTAAATAAAAGATGCAAATTGTAGAAAGTTCGTTAACTGTAAAAAGTCAAAAGAGATGTGAACTGTAGAAAGTTCGTTGATTATAAAAAGTCTGAAAGAGGATGCGGATTGTAGAAAATCCGTTAACTGTAAAAAGTCAGAAAAGGAATGCAGACTGTAGAAAGTTCGTTGACTGAAAAAAGTCTGAGAAGAGATGTGGACTGTAGAAAGTCCATTGATTTTAAAAAGTTGGAAAAAGATTTGGACTATAAAAAGTCCGTTGGCTCTAAAAAGTCTAAAAAGAAATGCGGACTATAGAAAGTCCTTTAACTGTAAAAAGTCTGAAAAGAAATGTGAACTGTAGAAAGTTCGTTGATTGTAAAAAAGTCAGAAAAGAGATGTGAGCTACAGAAAGTCCAGGAAGGTATGCGGACTATATAAAGTATACGATGAATGCCCCTTGTGAGTTGACCTCTGGTTGATTGTTACCGTCGAAACTGCTTGGGAAAGGATGAGAGCCGTGTGCTTCATGCCTTTGAAAATATGTTGATTATGGCAAGCCTTCGTCAAAATCCATTGCGGGATGGTTGATCATTGCGGTTTGAATTTTATGCCCTTTATGAGTTAACCGTGGGCTAACTGTGACCCTCAAAACTGCTAGGGAAAAGATGAAAGTCGTGTGCTCCATGCCTTTGATGATACGTCGACTGTAATAAGTCTTCATCGAAATCCGCTGTGGGATGGTTGATCATTGCAGATTGAATTATCTGCCCCTTATGAGTTGACTGTGGGTTGACTGTGACCCTCGGAACTGCTGAGGAAAGGATGAAAGTCGTGTGTTCCATGCCTTTGATGATATGTTGATTGTTGTGAGTCTGACATAGATGCCCCTTGTGAGTTGAAGGGGTACCTGCAAGAATGAGGAAATTTATCAGTAGAAACTTATGACATATGTTTTAATTCCTTGATCGAGATTGCTGAAAGTAAAAATTTTTACCCCTTCAATCAAGAATTAAAACATGAGGGTTCTGAGAAATTTTTCTTCAAGCTCATGGTAAATGTGGAAATTTGAGTTCGAGATTTTCGGGGATGTCTCGATAGCCGCTCCGTTGTTTTGTGAGGCTTTTGTGATGTTGTAATGCTTCTTGAAAGAGGCCTAGGTAGGCTTGAATTTGATTAAAGTTGAAATGACTTGTGATGGGTCATTGTCATTCTCAATTTTGATGATGTACTGCTCTGACATTTTCTTGATACTTATAGTTTCCTCGTGTGCAGATAGAGTGTTTTTCTCGTTGGAATGGCATTGCCTCGGTTTAACATCACCTTCACTTGCAAGTGACATGATGCATATGCATGTATGAATGACTTTATGCATGAACAACATTTATCACACGATGTATGTTTGTCTATTGTAGATATCGTTGGCTTTGGAGTATTGGGCCCAGTCGATAGTAGAAGCTTCATTGCATGAGGAGCCTTTCAGAGGTTTCCAAGTTGATACCCTCTTATGATGGTGCATGAGTGCCCCCAGGATTCATCTCATTGGGCATTCCATGGTTGCCTTATTGTCGATGGTCAAGTTTTGTAGACATGACTTCTTCAGAGTGATGATGGACATGAGTCTGAGTCGAAGTTCGATTTTGTGGAGAATCAGAGTCGAGTTCAAAGCCTGAATTTGATTTAAAGAGGATTTGGATGAGCCATTGACTTTTTGATGCTCGTTTCCTTCTTTGGTATGGCTTCAGTGATGTTAATGTTGATCCCTAACCATGTTGGTGATGCTCACTTTGAAGGTGATAATGAGAGCTTGGAAGCTTTTGTTGTGTGTGAGCGACCAATACGGAGCGGTGGGCCGAGAGCGCGTTGAAGATGTGAGGCGCGGTCCACCAGGTTGTTTGAAAAAGGTGCATCGGGTCAGGGACCCGTAAAAGAGGTTAAAAGAGAGGGCGAAAAACGTATTAGATCGGTTCAAACCCTAATCTGCCGTCTCTTAGTGTGGAGTTGCCACCTGGATTAGCTCTTTCCAGGAATTAGAGTCATGTGAGGCTTAACGTCCGGGGGACGGCCGACCAAGACACAGAGATTCTGGTCCGGGATAAGTTGCTTATTTCTTATGTGATCACATTATATTACATCCACAGAAAACCTTTTTTTCTTAGTTATGCATATTCGCACTTAGGTCGTTTTTAGACTTTATATGCATGATTCACGTGTTGCAAAATAATAAATCATCCACAAAGCGGAATAGTAAACCATCCACAAAGTAGTAAGTAAATGCGAAAAATAAAAATTACAAGGCTTCCAAAAATCGCGGGATGCAACCGCCCGCTAACCTATTAATTACATTTTCCGTAAAAATATATGCAATACCCAAAGGAAAGTAAATCCTAGGCATAAATCTAACCTGCATCCACAAAGTTTAGCACGAAATATGGCACATATGTTCCATTTGATTTTAGCGAGGCCAATGTAGCCTAATTAAAATATCGATGATTTAAGTTGTTATTTTAAATAAAAATAGTTCATTTTTATTTACATGTACGTTGGTCAATTTTATTAGTGAAAATGACCACATGGCAAAAGGTGAGGTCTGTTATCCGGGAATAATTTTAATTCTCTTCGTTGGGGTATTCTCTCATAAAAATTAGAAAGAAATAAAAGATGAAGAAGAGAATTACAGCATTATTTATAATAATAAGGAATAAAAATAATTCATAGGTCCACAAATAAAGATCAGAAAGAGATGAAGGAGAAGATGAGCATGGAATTCGCAATTCTAGGAATTTAGAGGCTTACCTTTGCGGTATGAATCCACTTCGACGTATCTGTTCGATCCCCGGGAGCGTTCCTCGTTCGTTTTGATTTAATTGTAGTTTAATGTGGAAAAATAAGTGTTTATTTATTCAAATGATAATCAGACTCGGGTTCTAAATTTGTTTTAGACCCGAGAATATCTGAGGATATTTGAAGAAAAAAAGATGAAGAAATTTGATTTTAAGATGAAGAAATTTGGAATCCAAATCAGTTTTGGATCCAAGAAAATATTAGAAGAAAAGAAAATATTTGTCTTTTTTTTTATATGAAAAGGAGAATTTTTCTCTGAAAGTTCGAGCCCCTCTTGATCCAAAAATGTCCGACTATTTATAGTAAAATCCCGGAAATTCAAAAAATGTAAGTTTTTCCGGCGAGACCTTGCTGGAAAAAAAGTTTAGTGAGGCTCCTCGTTGCGTTTTTGGCGAGGCTGCCTCGCCAACTTCGGCGAGGCCTGCCTTTAGGCCTGGGATTTAGTCTCCCTCGGATTTTTATTTTCGAATTAATTTTAATTTTTTTTATTATTTTAAAATATTATATATATATATATATATATTTTTTTATTTATTTATTTATTTATTTATTTATATATATATACAAGTCTATATTTCCAAATAACCCAATTAAATTATTTTTGACCCTAACAAAAGATTATTTATGTCCCTTAAAATATTTTAAGCCCTTAAATTTTCACTTTGAGGCTTTTAAATATTTTCTATAGTCCTAACTATTTATTTAGGGTCCCAAACATTATTTTTGACGAGGAGAACTCCCATTTGAAGATCGTCGCATGGTCGAAGATCATGTGATTCGAGGATAAATATCCCGAAAAATCGTCATCATTGAACGCGCGAGCTGGTACAAAATCCTGTACTCACATTGTGACAATCCTCTCGACGAGGGAAATTCGAAGATATTCGTCTTAATACCTGGAGCAGATAGAAGATTCTTTGTGCCATTCCGAGGAGGAGATGATGAATTTGATATTTCTTTGGTTCTAATTTCTTCATAGACCGCCCTTACGAGTTTTCAATCTATCGAACCTTGTCTTAATTTATGCTTGGACCGCCCTTTGAGGTTTTCAATCCAGCAGACTCATCTTTTCTTCTTTTTTTCTTTTCTATTTATTATTATTTTTTTACTGAACCATGATGTGATGGGATACTTACTTGCATTATTCTACAGTTGGCATGCAAACAATCAAGATAAACATATGCATAAAGATTCAGCAAGAATGACAATTCATTGATGAACTTAACAAGGGTATGAATGTTTCAAATGATTTAACTCATGCCATTGACTAGCCCTTTCAGGTTTTCTAATCAATGTGTTTACTTTTCTCTCGATGTCCTAAGTTTTTTCTAAGCCGCCCTTTTCGGGTTTTCAACTCAGCAGACTATTCTTTTTCTATTTTGAAAAAATGCCTTAATTTTTGCTCAACTAGCAGAGTGTTAATTGATAGGCTAATTACTTTTGTTTTGTACTGCTTTTACTTGATTTATTTCTTTCTCCTTAACGTGATAGTGTGTGAGCTTGTCTTGGATGATTCATATCTGTGAGTGGACGACGTTCAACCAGCGCGGTCGTCGTGAGGCATCGGCCCCGTGAGATGGGGAATGGGGGTTTTCCCAATTTGAAAAAAGTGTGTTTTAAGTTTAAAGAAAGGAACTTGTTCGTGTAACAAGTTTAATAGACTTGAGATCAAAACCTCTAGCCTATGGTACTCAGAGTCGCCACTCGGATCAGCTCTTCCGGGAAAATTTGGTACAGCTTAGATCCGTTAAGCCTAAGCGATACCATAGTTCAGAGATTCGGGTCCGGGATGATTTACTTACTTCGTCACTATTTGAGTTAACATTATTCCCATTTGGAAACCACACTTATGATATTTCGATTCAATCTAGATGTTTTCAGCTTATGTTTTTGGTTATTTAGCGAGCATGCAGAAAGAAGTAAATAAAGTGCGAGAATGTAAACATATGGGAAAGTAAATGCGCCTAATCTACGGGATTAATTACATATTGGGATGGGGGATTTACAAATCGCCTAAATACATCGATATCTAACAAATATTACATTTGCTAAATGCGATACCCGAAGGAAATTAAACCCTAACATACATCTATCCTAAACTACCTGCATCCACAAAGGTTAGCACTAGACCTGGGCATGGGCCAGGCCAGGTTCGGGCCGGGTCATATCGGGCCTAGCTAAATAATGAATAGCTCAAGCCCGGTCGGAACCCATGAAAAAATACATCGGGTTCAGGTCGGGGCCGGGCCTTTAATAAAATAATCAAAACCAAGCCCGGCCAATAGGCCTAACTATTAATTGTTTTAAATAAAAAAAATTAATATTTATTACTAAAAAATAATTGTGAAAAAATAATTCCAAATATATTTGTAGTATAAGTCACAAAATTGAGTTTAAATGTTAAACTTTAGCAAAAAATATAAAAATTTTCAACCATATAATTTTTTTTTATTTTGAATGTATAAAATCAATATATAATTTTAACAAAATAATTATTATTTCGGGCCGGATGGGCCGGGCTTGGGTTTTATTATGAAAACCAAGCCCAACATATATTTTACTCGGGCCACTTTGGGTTCGGGCCTAATCTTTAATCACCTTGTTCAAGCCCATCCCATGAAAAGCGAGCATGGACTGGTCCCGCGAGTCAACGAGCTCGTGCCCAGGTCTAGTTAGCACAGGGGATATTCCACCACACAAATATGTAACAAGTGTAACACGTATGCTCAATAGGGATTTTGGCAAGACCCGTGTGGTTGAGGTAAAAACAATGGAGATTTCGAAGTTCTTATTCCATGAAAATTGTTCATTTTTATTTTCAACTATGTTGGTCATTTTTATTAGTGAAAATACCGCATGTTATATTTTTGGGTCGGTTATCCGGGAACTTGAGTTCCCTTCGTGTGGGTGACCTAAAAAAACATTTAGAAACATAAATCTAAGCCGAACATGCATAACATAGCCATCGTTTGGGTTAACAACGGTAACGATGTCATCCATATAGTTACTGACTTCCCTGTGAATGGCGATATCGATATGAATGGCTTGAAGCGATTTCATTGCTACTCCAAACCTTAATCAACATATTAATACATTAATAAATCATATATAACTCCTAAATAATTATAATTTAGAGGTTTGTTACCCCCAATGATGCATTTTCAAACTCAGAAGGGTCTAAGTGGGCTGTTCCGAGCTTAAACGATTCGAAACACGGAGCAAAACGAAGCGAAATTGGGTTCTGCCAAAGGCAATGTCTTTAACGACATGGGGTAGTGTCGTTAACGACATCAAAGTTCCAGACCTGCAGAAAACACACAGAAAACAGCAGAAAACAGCAAAATGAAAATCTGAAACTTCAAATGATCATAACGTTTGCTATACTTAACCGATTTAGATGATCTTTATCGTTATTGAAAGCTCAAGATGTTTAGAATATGTTTATGTAAACAAAATACTCAAAAAGATTTAAAATAATACTAAAATTCCTAGAAAATAGATTGGTGTGCAAAAATGGAAATTACCGAAAAGAAAATGAAACTTCAAAAAGAAAAGCATATAAATGTAAGCACAAACTCTAGGAACTCAAAGGCTGCCCGTAGTAATGAATCCACTTTATTTAAGGTCCATGAAGTCCTACGGGAAACTCTCCTAATTTCTTTTTAGTTGGATCTGGTTGTTAGTTGGTCATTTACCGAAATTCTTTGGAAGGGATCGATTCCTTGCCAAAGTAGATTTTTCAGAAGGTGTAGAAACCTTTAAGTGAGTGATAAAGATGTTGTAGACTCTCCATTCAAGTCTAAACCTCAAGCATTGCCTAAGTAATCTACAAGCTTTGCTTAAAAGATGAACTAAACCTCAAATTTTCTTTGGAGATGAACAAGTGGACTCTTATGACCCAAGTTCATACCCTTTTCATGAACTTAAACTTAACTAAACCGAAGCTTTAAGTTGTTAGATGCTTAAAGTCTAAACTTAATGCAAAAACTCAATAAAATCCACTCAAGAACACTCAAAATTGCTCAAGAACACTTTGAACTCTCACTTACCCCTTTTGCACTAAAATTTGAGCTCCCTTTCTAGTCCCCCCTATGACTGAAATTTAGTTCCCCTTTTGTAGAACTCTCTTCAATCCAAAAGTCTAACTAGGTCCACATAGGATTACTTTTTAACCATACTTCTAGCCCATACCTCTCTTTAACCCATACTTTCTTACTTCTTTTTATCAAATCCATCATTATATTTGATGTGAAGTATCCTAGGTAAGGAGGGGGAGTGGTTGAGCATGTGAAAATGTCCAAGCATGTGGGCAAAAGTGGATTTTTTTGATTGAAATTGTAGAAATTGCAATTTTAGTTCTGTTGAAAAGTTAATGTCGGTAATAACATTGTGATGTCTTTAACGACATTGTGATATCGGTAATGACATTACGATGTAGTTGACGACATTGCTTCTTTGCCTTGGGCTTTTTATGCTGAAATTGCCTAAAAAAGGGTTAAGCCTCAAAGAAAGAAAACAAGCTTCCTCCAGATGAATTCAAGACCCTGTAAAAAGTGAAAAACTAGCAAGGGAAAAATATATTACAGCTTTATCATTGAACTCACGAGTCAGGAGCAAAATCCCGTGCTCATAATATCCATGACTTTAGCAGCTCCTTCATTCGATGTTTTCTGATTATTTTGTTAGCTACTCCTACCGCTTTGTTAACTTGAGGTATACACGGTGATGAGTGATTATGCTTGATATTCTCCTTTTCAATTGTTCTTCCTATTGATGATTCCTTAATATTCATATAGAGAATGAATGATTTTTAGAGGATGGAAGGCTTCAAAATCTATATCAGACATAGCTTGATTCCATCGAACGCAAACAGGCGTTGTCTATTGGTACTCCTTCAATAGTATGATGATTGGCCCACCAATGGTGATGAGTCGAGTGATGAAGTTGTTGACACATGGAAATGCTTGACTTCTTCTTTGTGTCTTCAGCATTGATGTTATGTTGGACAATCGTATCGGGTGTTTAACTACTTTGGGGAACTTTGCTTTGTTACCTTGACTTTTTCGGCCCACTTTTATCTCGATCGTGTCATCTTCTGTTTGACTAACTTAATGGTCAGTGGAGATTTTGTATTTGGATTAATATACCAGGTATAAAATATACTAGGTATAAAATATGCCACGTATAAAATATATTATACCTGGTATAATACTTAATAACATGAAAAATTATAATGAATATCTTACTTATTTAGCAAAAAAAAACAAGAAGAAAGATGGCGAATCCAAGAAAAGGAAGCTAGACAAAGAAGATGACAAGGGTAAACAAAAGAAGAAGAAGACCGATGAGAAAGAGAAGAACAATAAAGAATCAGAAGATCAAGAGCAAGCTGATAAAAATTATCAAGAAGATGTTGGTAAAAATGATGTCACTAACTTGATTGAAGAAGAAGTCTATCATGATTGTGATGTTGAAAATGATGCTGAAGCTGGGGTTGAAGTAACAAATTTGGACAATATTCAGATTGAGGAAAATGTGATGTCTACTGCTCAAGAGGTATGATTTCAAAACTCTTTTTACACATCCCCCTGTCATTAAAAATGTATATTCCATTAATAATTAGCAATTTCCTCATTAATTACTTCTGAACATAATGAAATATGTTAAATGGAACAAATGTTTTTTACAAGGAAGTTGCCTAGCATTCTCATGAATGGAACAGAAGGTAATAAGGAAGATGATACAATAGCAATAAATGAAGACAAGCAAGAAGAGACGGAAGAGCAAGAAGAGTCGAAAAATCAAGAAGAAGCAGTTGACAATTTATTACAGATCAAGAAAGCACAAAAACCAAGAATATTTCCAACTTACAAACTGCTTTCAAGTGAAGAGACTGAAAATTTGTCAATTGAAGATATAATTAACAAACTTGTGAGTGAAATAAAGGACACTGATGACATTTTGAAGACAGAGAAGAATGAAAATGAAAATCTGCAACCACAATCAATAAAGGATAAAAACATGGAGGAGGAAATCCAAGAAAGGATTAAAACAAATGAAGAAATCATGGAGGTAAACACAACAAAAACATCTAAGTTTCTTATATGTAAATATTTTGTTTGTTGAAAACATAAATCATATAGCAAGATTATTCAAATTATAATATATGTTATACTTGGTTAAAACTATTAAATAACTTATTA
>CATIWQ010146436.1:0-17262 GCA_949673415.1 Euphorbia schlechtendalii | reverse complement strand
TAGCTCATTTTACTCCCAAGATTTACCTAGTATCTGCATTTGCATAAAAAACAACTACATACCACGTGAAATCATTTATATGAAGTATAAAAATGACTAAAACTATAGTGTTTATTGTATAAAATTTATATGATAATAAGTATAATTATACACTTATCACTCATCGCTTGGTCCACGTTTCCCTAATCGTGGTTAACCTGGACGGGGTTTCATATACTGACTCAAGTAAAGACTTGGGTTCAGACTCGGATTTGGTTCAACGCACATCGATTATGGTCAATCTAGGAGAAAAACGTGCAGGAGAGGATCACCCTATCCTTAGGGGACAAAACTCTCAATTATTGGTGAGCGCCGAGATTGCAGCTGCCTTGAATGCCTTTGCCAATAGCGAACAGCTACATCGCTCATTCGCCAGCACGTCGGGAGGGCTCAGATTGCAGTATCCAATCCGGAGGTTACCCTTAACAATGAAAATCTAACTAGATGGCCTCAAATAGGGGGACCTCCCACCTCACACATGGTGCCCCCAACTACCTTTTATCAGTTTGGGTTAGGACAAAGTCAACTGAACCAGAATCCATTCTTCCTTGCATAAATTGTCCAGCCAGCATTCGTACCAGGGCCTTTCTACCAAGGAATGACCCAACACCTTGTTCCTAACTGAAGTACGTCAGTCGCCTCACAGTTCTAGGCACCTCAACTACCCCATTTTACGACATTTCCCCGGGGGCAATATGGCTCTTATCCAAGCACAAGGAACGCCATCCTCCAACAACTAGGAATGGCAGAACTATGGCAATAGTTCTTGGCCACTCACGATGGCCACCTAAGGAACACATACCCTGCACAACCAGTAATTGGGGATGAAGACAACTTGCCTCTGAGCTTCGCAATGCCACAGTTTGAGAAGTACGTAGGATCTAGCGACCCGCAAGCACACTTGATGCATTATCAAACAATGATGAGAGCACTAAGGGTTAGTGAATGGATGATGGCTAAGCTCTTTGTCATCACCTTGGGCCACCCAGTCAATGAATGGTACAGCCACCTCCCACTGGACATAGCTACCAATTGGAATAGCCTCACTTAAGCCATGCAGGGGCATTATGGTTTCAACTCTCAAATGGAAGCCACGATGCAACATCTCGAAGCTATAAGGTAGGAGCAGGGTGAGAGCTTCAAATCTGACTTTGCATGTTGGATGGCCACCCAGGTTAGGCTTAGGGCTCACTTAAGTCTACCAGAGATGATAACCAAGCTTCTGGACAATGAAATGCCTTTAAACAGAAACAAGTTTGGGTCAGACATCTTCTCCAGCTACTAGGAAGTGTTTGAGAAGGCGGACAAGATGGAGCACTTTGAATCCATGGAGCACTTTGAATCTAAGGAGCGCTAGAATAACCCATGCTTGATTATGTAATAATTTAGCATTTAGCTACTTTACACACAAGGCTTTTTGAATTTTTTAAATAAATTGAACTTTGTTTATTTGCTTGATATTCTATCAATGACATCACGCATTCTCATAAGCATATACATATTGTTTTTAGCACATGTGACACGTCATGTCATGAAATTAGTTTGGGTATAAATGGATTCCCCACAATAAATTCAAATGATTTGAATCTTGAGAGAAAGTGAAAGATAAATACATGTACATAGACAATGCGTGATAGCAATTGCCTCATCATACAAGGACAAAAGATCAATGGAAAGATCTCCAAGCATGAAACGTCCACTGACTCATCCAAAGATCAAAAGGGTCAGAGCTAAAATAAGGCTAAAATGTCGACCAAGAAAGTTGGGACCAAACAACTGGCATAATGTCACAAAAAAGGAGTCAGATCATTGCACACGTCAACAACTCCATTCATAAGACCAAACAGCCAGTGCAATGCCACAAAGAAGGAGTCGGATCGTTGAACACGTCAATAACTCCATCACCACCACTAAACAACCAGTGCAATAAGATAAAAAGGAGTCAGATTGTTGAACACGTCAACAACTCCTTCACACTGCTTGCTACTATTTGTGGGGCAATCATCGCACCATTGAAAGAAATGCCAATGATTAAGACTCATAGTAGAATACACATCAAGCTAGAAAAGCGGTATGAGCACCAACCAATTGATTAGAAATGCTGACGAGACAATAATGGAAGTCATGGACATGGACGGCAATCGATCTACCAAACCAACCAAGTCTTACACAATTGCTATCAAACATAGGTGAAAGAAATAAATCAATGAAAAGCAGTATGAACAAAAAATAAATTTGTAATTAGCTTGTCAATTAACTTTCGGTTAGTTGAGAAAAAATTAGGGCTTCTTTTCAAAACACAAAAAGAATTGTCCGCTGAGTTGAAATCTCAAAAAGGGCGGCTCAGGCAAAACTTAGGACATCGAGAGAACCACATTGGTTAGAAAACCTGAAAAGGCTAATCAATGGTAGGAGTTAAATCATTTGAAACATTTATACCCCTATTAAGTTCATCAATGAATTGTCATTTTTGCTTAATCTTTATGCATATGCTTATTTTGATTACTTGCATGCCAATGGTAGAATATCGCAAGTAAACATAAAAAAACAAAAAAACAAAAAAAATAATAATACAAAAAAAGAAAAATGAGTCTACTAGATTGAAAACCTGAAAAGGCAGTCCAGGAAAAAATTAAGATAAGGTTCGATAGATTGAAAACTCGCAAGGGCGGTCTATGCAGAAGTTAGAACCAATATCGAATTCATAATCTCCTCCTTAGAATGGTATGTGCACGGCATTATATACCTCCAACACTTCAGGCAAATGGCTTCCAAGCAATCACCGCCTACATAATGCGCGATTGATGATTAATCCAGACTTCCCTTAAACCAGATCCAAGCTTGGAACTCGAATTTGATTCAATGAACCCATGGTCGTCACTTTGAGGGAGTTATCCATGGAATCCCTAACAAGACAAACCCTAAGGGCAACATGCACCAGCACAAGAGAAGGCTCTTCAATGAACAAGGCCCATGACACCTACAATAGATGAACATACATCATATGATAAATATTGTTCATGCATAAAGCCATTCACACATGCATACACATCATGTCACTTACAGGTCAAGGTGATGCTAAACCGAGGCAACCCCATTCCGATGAGAAGAACAAATAACCTCCGCATGAGAAAACTACAAATATCAATGACAATGGCCCAACTCAAGCCATTTCAACTTTCATCAAATTCAAGCCTACACAAGCCTCCTTCAAACAACATCACAACATCATAAAAGCCTCCCAAAACAACAGAGTGGCTATCGGGACATCCCCGAAAATCTCAAACTCAATTTTCTACGCTTATCATGGGCCTGAAGAAAAATTTCTCAGAACCCTCATGTTTTAATTCTTGATTGAAGGGGTAAAAATTTTTGCTCTCGGCAATCTCAGTCAAAGAATTAAAACATATATCACAAGTATCTACTAACAAAATTCCTCATTCTTCCAAGTACCCCTTCAACTCACAAGGGACAACTATGTCAGACTCACAGCAGTCAACATATCATCAAAGGCATGGAGTACACGGCTGTCATCCTTTCCCCAGTATTTTTAAGGGTCATAGTCAACCCAGAGTTCAACTCACAAGGGGCATATATTTGAAACCGTAACGGTCAACCATCCCATAGCGGATTTTGACGAAGACTTACCATAATCAACGTATCATCAAAGGCATGGAACACACGACTTTCATCCTTTCCCCAGCAATTCCAAGGGTCACAGTCAACTCACACGGGGCATCCAATTCAGACCGCAATGTCAACCCTCCCACAGCGAATTTCGATGAAGACTTACCACAGTCAACATATCATCAAAGGCATAGAGCACATGGCTTACATCCTTTCCCTAGCAATTTCGAGGGTCACAGTCAACTCACGGTCAACTCACAAGGGTATCCAATTTAGATCGCAATGGTCAACCATCCCATAACGGATTTCAACAAAGACTTACCATAGTCGACGTATCAACAAAGGCATGGAGCACACTACTTTCATCCTTTCCCCAGCAGTTCTGAGGGTCACAGTCAACCTAGAGGTTAACTCACAAGGGGCATACAATTCAGTCCGCAACGGTCAACCATCCCAAAGCGGATTTTGACGAAAACTTACTGCAATCAATGTATCATCTAAGGCATGGAGCACATGGCTTTCATCCTTTCCCCAGCAGTTCCGAGGATCACAGTCAACCCATGATCAACTCACAAGGGGCATCCACCGTAGACTTTCTACAGTCCGCATACCTTCCGTGACTTTCTACAGTCCATATCTCTTTTCAGACTTTTTACAGTCAATAGACTTTCTATAGTCTAAATCTTCTTCAGACTTTTTACAATCACAGGACTTTCTACAGTCTGCGTTCCTTTTCAGACTTTTTTACAGTCAATGAACTTTCTACGATCCAAACCTTCTTCGAACTTTTTACAATCACTAGACTTTCTACAATCCGCGTTCCTTTTCACACTTTTTACAATCACCAGACTTTCTACAGTCCACATTCCTTTTGTAGTCTTTTTATAGTCAACGAACTTTCTACAGTCCAAATCTCTTTTCAGATTTTTTTACAGTCACCGGACTTTCTACAGTCCTAATTCCTTTTGTAGACTTTTTACAATCAACAAACTTTCCACAGTCCTCTTTCCTTCCTACTTTTTACAGTCGACCAAAATTTCTACAGTTCACAAATTTTCTTACTTTTTACAGTCAATGAACTTTCTACAGTTCGCAAATTTCTGACTTTCTACAGTCAACGAACTTTCTACAGCTCGCAATTCTCAGCCTTTTTACAGTCAAACTAACTTTCTACAACTTGCAACTCTCTGACTTTTTAAAGTCAACAAACTTTCTACAATTCATAATCTTCTGAATTTTTACAGTCAAACGAACTTTCTACAATTCACATCTTTTCTAACATTTTACAGTCAATGAACTTTCTATAGTTCGCATCTTATCCCGGTCTTTTTTTCGATCAGTGGATTTTCTACAGTCCATGTCGTCAGTAGGCTTGTCACAGCCAGCACACGAAATTCTCAACGAGGATGACGGAGGCACACGGTCAACATTCTCTCCCCCAATGGTTCCAACGGTTCAACTAGTCGAAGGTCAACCTACAAGGGGTAATCATTACTGAACGGGCAATTCGCAAGGGGCATAGAGAGAGCAATCCCCGGCAACGTCGCACCAGGATGAAAGCTTCCAACTACCATCCCCAAAGAGTGCCAACCGCGATCGGGTAAGTATTATCTCTAAACCTCGCTACTCTTTCAATCGTGGGACCATACTGATCTCATATCAACAATGATCCCACGAGGGGTAGCCTGTGAGCAAGAGATTTTACCCTGACTCGTGAGTTCGATGATGAAGTTATAATTATTCCTTAAGTAGCTTTTCACATTTTGCAGGGTCTTGAATCGTTTGGGAATCATCCGCCTTGTTTCTTTAGGCTTCCTTTTCTTTAAAAAAGCCTAAGCCCAAAAGAAAAAAAGCCTAGTCTGGCCATGCAATGTCGTTAACAACATCGCAATGTCGTTAACGACATCGCAATGTCGTTAACGACATCGCAATGTCGTTAACGACATCGCAATATCGTTAACAATATTGCCAATGTCGTTAACGATATCATCTTTACATACAGACCAAAAATGCAATTTCTGTATCATTTGGTAAAAATGACCCAACTTTACCCCATAATTTTGGATATTCTCCACTTTACAGCCTCTCTAAATGATGTTCAACCCACTTAGTCAATAAAGGAGGGGAGAAAAAGAGAGAAAAGACAAAACAAGTGGGTGAACCACTTGGGGGACTTTTTGGATTGAAGGTAGCCCATAAGGGCTGAGTTTAGTCAAAGAAAGAGGGGGGATTGGAATTTGCAGAAAGGAGGATGAAACTTTCATACAAAGGATAGAAGGGATAGTTCAAAGTGTTCTTCATGTGTTCTTGAGTGTTCTTGAACAAAACACTAAACGTTTATTCCCACAACTTGAGATTTCGGGTTAGTTAGCTTGAATTCTTGTGGTTTAGACT
Organism: Euphorbia schlechtendalii; assembly: GCA_949673415.1. Taxonomy (NCBI): domain Eukaryota; kingdom Viridiplantae; phylum Streptophyta; class Magnoliopsida; order Malpighiales; family Euphorbiaceae; genus Euphorbia; species Euphorbia schlechtendalii. The sequence continues at coordinate 11,202 of CATIWQ010146436.1, read as the reverse complement.
TGAATGGAGAGTCTACAACATCTTTATCACTCACTTGAAGGTTACTAAACCTTCTAAAACATCTACTTTGGCAAGGAATAGATCCCTTCCAAAGATTTTTGGTAAATCACTAAAACAAACCAAAAAGAAACAAGGAGAGCTTCCCGGAGGACTTCATGGACCTTGAAGAATGTGGATTCATGACTATGGGGTTAGCCTCTGAGTTCTTAGAGTTTGTGCTTACGTTTGGATGCTTTTCTTTTGGAAGTTTCATCTTCTTTTCGGTTATTTTTCAATTTTTCACACCAATCTGTTTTTTTGATAAATGTAGTGTGGTTTCAAATATTTTTAAGTATCTTGTTACATACATAATTTACACATCTTGAGCTTTCCAGAATGATAAAGATCATCGAAATTGGTTAAGTATAGCCAAAGTTATGACCGTTTGAAGTTTTGGATTTTGGTTTTGTCATTTTCTGCTGTTTCTGTGTGTTTTCTACAGGTCTGGAGACTCGATATCATTAATGACATTACCTAATGTCGTTAACAACATTGCAATGTCATTAACAACATTGCCTAATGTTTTTAACGATATTGGCTTTGGCAGAATGTAGTTTCACTTCGTTTCGCTCCGTTTCGAATCGTTTAAGCCCAGAACGACCCGCTGAGACCCTTCTGAGTTTGGAAATGCATCGTTGAGGGTAATAAACCACTAAATAGTAATATTTAGGATTCATATATGATTTATTAATGTGTTAATTAAAGTTTGGAGTAGCAATGGAAGCTCTTCAGACCATTTATATCGATATCGCCCTTCAAAGGGAAGTCAATAACGATATGGATGACATCGTTACCATTGTTAACCCGGACGATGGCTATGTTATGCATGTTGGGCCTAGATCTATGTTTTTAAATGTTTTTTAGGTCACCCACATGAAGGGAACTCAAGTTCCCGGATAACAGACTTCACCTTATGCCATGCGATCATTTCCACTAATAAAAATGACCAACATAGTTGACAATAAAAAATGAACAATTTTCATGAAATAAGAACTTCAAAATCTCCTTTGTTTTTACCTCGACCACACGGGTCTCACAAAATCTAAACGAACATACTTTTAATTATGTGTGATATCACCTATGATAACCTTTGTGGATGTAGGTAGTTGAGGTTAGATGTATGCCTAGGAATTTATTTTTTCCTTCGGGTATTGTGAATATTTACAGGAAATGTAATTAATAAATTAGGGGGGCGGTAGCATCCCTCAAGGTTATGTAACCTTTAATCATTACTTTTCCGCATTTATTTATCATTTTGTGTATGGATTTACTATTTTTCTCACATACGTTAAATCATGCATAACAACTTCAAAATGACTTAAGTGCGAATATGCGCAATTAAGAAAATACGATTTTCTATAGATGTAATATAATGTGATCACTTAAGAAATAAGTAACTTATCCCGAACCCGAATCTCTATGTCTTAGTGGGTCGTCCCCTGGATGTTAAGCCTCACAAGACTCTAATTCCTGGAAAGAGCTAATCCAGGTGGCGACTCCACACTAAGAGACGGCGATGTCGGGTTTGACCGATCTGAATAATGCTTTCACTCTCTCTATCCAAACCTTTTTCCTGGGTCCCTAACCCGGTACAACATTTTCAAAAACCCCGTTGGAGCACGCCTCTCATTCTGCGCGCTCTCGGCCCACCGCTTCTTGTCATCCGCTCACATGGAGATTAAAAATTCTTATTTTAAGAGAAAGCAATTCATTTTACACGCATTTATGTTGCTCATTTTTATATAGTGTAAATGATCGCATGGAAAAAATGTGAGGTCTGTTGTCTGGGAATAAATTTAATTCCGTTCATGGGGGTATTCTAACATGAATATTGAAGGATTTTCACAATGAAATAAATTAAAAAGAAAAAGTAAAAGAATAGAAAAAAGCTCATAAAATAAATGAATAACAATTAAATAAATGAATAAACTAAAAAAATTAATAAAATAGAATTTAAAAAATAAAAGGCATAAAACAAATCATAGGTCAACATGTAGAAATGAAGAAAAATAAAGAAATCACGTATAGAAGCAATTCTAAAAACTCAGAGGCTTATCCTTTCTGCGCCAATCCACTTCGACGAATCTGTTGAATCTCCGAGAGCGTTCCTCGTTCGTTTTGATTTATTGTTGTTTGTGAAAGAAATTAATTAAAAAATAATTAAATCCAGAATCCAAATTTATTTTAGACCTGAAAATAACTAAAAGATTTTTAGAAGAAAAATAATTGAGTAATCCAAAAAGCCAGAATTATTTCATCTCCTTGCAGAAAAATTTCGATACCAAAATATTGAAGATTCCCCCTATTTATAGGGGGAAAATTAGATTTGGCTCAGTTCACTGGATGACTCAACACTTCGCCGACGAAGGCCAGGCTAGCCAAGCCAGCGAAGCACTGGCTAGGCCAGCCAAGATGTTGTTGGCCTCGCCAGCGAATTACTAGCGAAGCTAGGTTGTCCGGGCTAGCAAAGTCCTCACTGGCTTGTCTAGCGAAGTTTCCACTGACTAAGCCGGGACAGATTTTTTTCCTTTTTTATTATTATTTTTTTATTATTTATTATTTTTCTATTGATTAATTAAAACTCTTTTAAGCATTTAATTAATTAATTTGTTCCAAAACCTTAAATATTAGTTCAAGTCCTTAATCTATTTATTCGAGCTTTTAAGTATTTACTTGAGGCTTTTAAATATTTTTATCGTCCTGAATATTTATTTAGACCCCGAAATATTATTTGGTGAGGAGGAGAGCTCCCATTTGAAGATCGTTGGATAATTGAAACTTTGTGAGATTCAAAAACTTAATCCCGATTATCATTGAACGTGTAAGCTGGTATAAAATCCCATACTCACATGCAAGAAGAATGATGTGTTGCCACTCCAAATATATGTTGATGATATCATATTTGGAGCAACTAATGAAGGATTATGCAAGGAGTTCAACAAGAAGATGAAGAGCGAGTTTGAAATATCAATGATGGGAGAATTAAATTTCTTTCTTGGATTGTAAATTAAGTAGAGTGAAGATGGAATCTTCATTAATCAATCAAAGTATGCCAAGGAAGTGTTGAAGAAGTTTAACATGGATAATTTAAAGATCATCTCAACCCCTATGCCCACATACGCAATTCTAAGTAAAGATAAAGATGGTAAAACTATAGACATTAAATTCTATAGAGGTATGATCAGATCCTTACTTTATCTAACTACAAGTAGGCCCGATATTTAATACTTTATATGTTATTGTTCTTGTTATGAAGTTAACCCAGAGAACCTCACTTAATTGTTGTTAAGAGAATTCTCTGCTACTTGCAAAGTTTTGTTAATGCAGGTTTATGCTATTCCAACAATGCTAAATTTTCACTTAAGGCATATACCGATGTTGATCATGGAAGAGATATAGTCGAGGGGAAAATCACCACTTGTGGAAGTCATTTCCTAGAAGATTGTCTTGTCATATGGTACAACAAGAAGCAAACTTCAGTAGCTCTTAGTATCGATGAAGCTGACTATATGGATGTTGGATGTTTTATAGCACAAATGCTATAAATTAAGTAGCAATTGAAAGATTATGGTATAAATTCTAAATGCCTCGATGTCATGTGTGACAATAAGAACGCAATAGACCTATCTAAAATTCCAATTCAACATAGTAGGATGAAGTATGTTAATATTAGACATCACTTCATATGGGATTTTATGCTAAAAGGAGATGTTAAATTGATCCATGTTCCTAGTGAAGAATAATGAGAAGGATCAATTTAATATTCTAAGGCACCTAGTTGGAATGAAAAATTCAATTTAGTATCTCAAGAAAAAATCAAGGCATTCGTGCTGATAAAAGATCCAGCTAAGTTAAATGAACAAGGTGGCGCGTATCTTACTCAGTTATGTTATTAAAATGAATCATCTTTAATAGTTGTAGTTATTATATAAATATAATTTAAAAAATAACTATCCTCTTTAGCGTGTTTCATATTCAAGTTTAAACATTGTGGTTAACGCCATTACAGTATGATGGTTTAAACTATGCGCTAATTTCACCGTTGTTTTTGATCTTGCATTGTAATCCCAACACATAGCATAGAGAAGTTGAAGACTATAAGAGGAATTATGCAAAAGAAAGAGAGTCACTTGTAATCTTTAAATGCAAACTGTTTTCTCTCTAAGAACCCTAAATCCCTAACTTTCTTCTGCTTTCATTTCTGAAAATCAATGGGTGCTATGAGTGAGCGGAAATTTTAGAGGGTTTGGTGTTAATTTGTGCAGGGTACTAAAATTTCCATTTTGAGTGATTGTAAATGTTTTGTAATTTTCAACAAAAAGTTCCTATTTTTTTAGATAAAAAATGTGATTTTATCAAGAAAATATTCATATGTAATATTAAGAAATATCATTTTCAATTCGATTTTCTTATAAATCCAAAATAAAAATAAAACAAAGTTAATACCTCATTTTATTCAAAAAGAGTTATTACCCGGTTCAACTCCACCAGGAATTATGGTATAATGATCCAAAAGAGACTTTTATACCGAAAAGAAAGAGATTATGAGTTCAGATATGATAACTACTATTTTATTCAAAACTTTTGGAATTATATCATATGCAATAATCTTAGCATTACGATGGTATAATAAATTAATATTTGTAATAAAATTTTGCTAGAGTAATAAATACACTTTGGATTTTTCCAAAAAATCCAAGTAGAGTTTCTCCTTATTTGGGATTTTCGATCTTCACGTACACGCTTATTTACAAATGTTGATGTACTTTATTGAAAATAATGGTAAATCAACTTCAATCGGCTCTTTACCCGAAATGAATATGCAATATGAAAATAATGAATTTAAAATGATAATTTAGGAGCCAATTACACTCAATTACCTTTTATATTTGTCTAGGATGACTTCAGAGTCGGTTTGGAACTGAGCTTACAGAGAAAGAAAGTTTAGGTTGATGGAGAATATGTTTAACCTTTATGATAATAATCTTAGATTAAAAGTGAGATGTAGTGTAGATCAGGTCATTTTTTGTTAGAATGATCGAGTTTAAACAAAACTTTATAGATGAAGCTTGATTTAAATTGATATAGGTTTATAATGAAACAAGTTTGGATGAGTTTTTACCTTGAATGGGGAGGGTTTAGATGTTCTTAGAAGCTGAAATTCAAGACCAAAAGTTGTTTTGAAGTGAAAATTTTCAGATCTCTTGAAATGAAGCAAAATGCTTTTATTTAAAGAAGGTATGTAATTAACCCACAGGCTAATTACATATGTAATTAGTCGGTGGGTGAATTACGTAGGTGGAGAAAATCTCCTAAAATTCGGGGAAGCTAGGTATAGGGCCTAGATAGGTAATTAGCCCGTAGGATAATTACCTATTGAAGAATTAGTCTGGAATGTGGTAACACGCACTAACTCTCTAGCTGAAGTTGACTCCCAATGCTCCTATTTGACATGGGCTGGTGGTTCTCGCAAGACAAAAATCATTGCTATGGGGGACTAGCCATGTGACTGGCCTAGCCTCTCCGATGCTTAAGTTAGATCGTAATTAAGAGAGGAGGCAAGGAGTTTTGTAATGTTTAAGAATAAGTACCTTTGCATGGTTACCCAAAGGGTCCTTTTATAATCTTTTAATGTCCCCTAACGTGACTCAAAGTGTGAATCACTTAGAGTAATATCTTGGATAGATTCTTATCCCTTTGACAGGATAGAGTTTGTCTCTAGCGAGAGTTCTCAACTGTGAAGACTTCTTAGGAAGAGAATCTTAGATGGATTTCCATTCATGAGGTGTCGAGGTTAGTCCAAGTGGATAAGCTGGCTCGGCTAAGTAACCTTCTGGTCCCCTCTTCTTATCGAGATAGAGAAGACTTGGTCTTTCCATCTTTGGGGTGGGTATGATCTTCCTGGATGATCTTTAAGTTGCAAGCAAGCGCCTAACCATATTTGACTATGTTATTAGAAGTCTCCCCCACAAGTTTTTGGTGAAGCTTCTTCAAGAACTTAATTCATCTGTGTCTGCCTGGCTCATGCAAATTTATTATCACATGCCTTATGAGGAAGGTTCCAGTGCACACTTCGAATTTTCTTATTTGGGCATGTGTACTTTGAGCGCCAATCTAAAATGTTTTAACTTGAATTTCAAACATGGGGTTGGAAATGGGACATGTGTCTGGCAGGGGGAAATGTCTCTTCAACTGTCACTTTCATTTCTATATTTAAGTACTTTCATTTCTCTCTTTATCATTTTTTCTAAAATTTGCTCAAGCTTTTCTCTGGTGTTCATAGAGGCTTGTTCTCTAAATCTCCTTCTACTTTTACTTCCAATGACCTGATCTTCTTTCTTTCACAAGTTAATCATTCAACTTTTCTTTCTCTATCCTTTGTTGTGTTATTATTTACTGTGGATTTGTGAGGTTCCTCGTAACTGTTACCTTCTTAGTTCATTTTGTTACGCATGCTCTTATGATTGTTCATCTTTTGGCATGATTAGGGAGAGTTGTTAGACATGATGTATGCCCTAGAGGCAATTAGGGCGATATGTCTTTCTTAGCTATAATGTACAAATAGTTTTGAATTATTAATAATAATCAAAGGCATTTTGTTACTTATCAATGCTTCTTTTTAATTGTATCTTGCTAGTATCATAAATATTAGGATATGTATATGCGCATTGATGAAACAAAGTCCGTGACTAATTCATAGCGTAAAAGTGCAAGGATATAGTGGGAGTTATGTGGAGTGAGAACTGCACATATGTATTACTATGAGTATTCTAACCTGATGGAAGGAGTGTATTGTACTGGTTACTACTATAGAACCAGATCAAGTCACATGCACGTGATGTTCTAAGTATCGGGGGATCATACGCCTTTGCTAGAAAGTCCATTTGATCGTCTAGAGCTATCGGGTTCTATAACGGTTAGGAACACTAAGCCTAAAGATTCTTGAATGTGAAGCCAAGTTTAGGTTAACCTCTAGAGACTCTATATTTTGGGATCCTATGAGATCACACACTTTGGGTCTTTATTGGACCATTTAAAGAACCTATGGACTAGGTCTGTACCGAAAATACAAGTTGAGAAATTAGTGAGAAGCATTATTAATTGATTTAACCAAATTAATAATTAATAGAAATAATGAAAAGATAGGGAAAAGGTTGAACGAAGCGAGTAAGGGATATTTCTCGTTGTGAGTGGGCCCCAAACCGAACACAGGTTGTTCAAAGTAGGGCCTGCGTGGCTGCCCCGTGAGCTAAAGGGCTCGCGAACCACTAGCACGCAGGGACAGCCTGAGTGCACTAGCAGGCTACAAGGGAGCACTTGCATGGTCTGTGCGCAAGCTCGCTTGAGCATTGCATATCCTACGCGCAAGCCGCAACCTACGGCACAAGGCAAGCCCGCTAGGGCTTGCCTTGTGGCAGCTGCGGGTTAACCCACGGGTATCCATACCCTTTCGATTGACCCGTAATACATGGGATGGGATTTATCCCATCCCATGTAGAGTTTTAAGGGGAGTCTATCACTCCCCCTTTTTCCCTATAAATAGGCTTCTATCCTCTCATTATTTGCACACACCAAAAAGCTTTGAGCTTGTTTTCTCTCTGATTTCTACTCTTCACTTCTTTTGTTGTGCGAGATCCTCCACCAGTTTATCCAAGAAAATTGAAGAGTTCTTTTAGAAGGCTCAATGTTTAAGTGAGTTTTCTATTTTGGATTTTTGGGTTAATTTAGAAGTAGTCTAGTAACTGCTATTAATCGACGGCTTCTACCTCTTCGAGGTTTTGGTCGATGAAGACCTGTGTGGATCAAGTCATAGAGGCCCTCCTAGTTTGGAAGCTTATGCAATCGAAATTTCTCAAAAGGGAATGCCGCTACCAAAAGAGAGATCAAGCACACATCAATTGGTAATGCTTTAATCTTTAGTTGCTAGGTTTCTTTTATATGTTTTATAAACCTAAAAGCATATATGGAACATTTTAACCTAGATTATAACAGTCATGTCATGCTTAGGAGATCCTCAAGTTAATTTTAAGTTTTTGAATTTCCGCCTTGCAACCTATGCATGTTCAATTACTATCTTGATTAACTAACAATGGTATCAGAGCTTGCCTTTGCTATGCATGATTTATTGTAATATGTTAAAATGTGATTTTCTATGAATTGATTAAGTTTGCTATGCATAACTTAGGTTTTCAATTCCTGTTATAGAAAATGATGTGATAACTAGATTAAGGTTTTGCTCAAACTTAGTCTAGGTGATTATCATATGAAATTAGCAATGTTTTACCACATGGGTAAATACTTTAATTAAGGGTTATGCCGTACTTCACTTAATTAAAGAACAAAATCTTTAAATCATAATTATCCATGGTATAACGAATCAAAGTACCTGTGGTAATTTTGGCAAGGAATGGATAAGGCTGCTCATTCACTTCAAGGGGGCCTCTCCTACTTGGAAATTATCATCGGTATTAGATCAAGTATACCTAAGAGATGTTTATGACTTAGTCGATTTCTAGTATGAGAATTTATTCTGCATATGTTTTTACAAACATGGTTTAAGTTGTTAATATTAAAACATGTAGACATAGGTGCAAAAACTTAAACATGGACCTTGTTTGTTTTGTGTGCTATGTGGAGTCTTAGCGTAATGGAATGTTATGATATATTAGTTAGAGCATGCTCCCTTAGAGTTAATAATTCCTAATAGCCAGGAATTATTATTTCATAATCATATCCATCGTACAAGACCTAGACTAGGGTGAGACTAGTGGGACCAATGAAATCCCTACAACTATGTTAAGGTGCAAAAATGTCTTCCCGTCATAAGTCATGATTCGAGCCTTGTTAACGGATGTAAGAACATGTACAACATTCCTTCCCTTAACTTGTGTTTGATCATGAGACTAGATGTGGTTAGTGCCTTAACCGAAGAGGGTTAGTTGTCCATATTATTGGAGCTAATGGTGAATTGGAGACACATGAGTAGTCATGTAATTACGTACGCATGTCTTGAGAAAGAGAAATCAAATAGATTAGCAATTGCAAGAGATGAAAATGGATGGGTTCCAACCATGGTTATATTGTTATGACTTGACCTGCGATAGTGGGGGTCATGATGAGTAACTACGGATGCTACCTACTAAGGAAAATTGATTCAACCAGATTTCCCAAATTTGAATAGAAGGGGCTATTTAAATGTCAATAAAATAGTAGGAAATTATGTGTTTAATTAAAGACCTTATATTAAATGCATGTACATATGCTAATGTCTAAACAAATTCTATCTTATATCTAGGTTGAATAAAGAACACTAATACTGAAAATGCATCAAATCGACAACCATTTTTTCAAAGGAGACAATTTTCATGAGTGGTTCGAGGTGTGGCAAGGTTCCTGAAGAGCCTTGAGTTGGATTATGTTTCCCAGAGAAGATCCATTTATTTATCAAATCGACAAGTACATGAAGCACAAAAAGCACTGTGATTTCACAAAGATTTTCATGGTTAACACAATGCTTCCAATGTACAGGGATCTTTGCAATAATATGGACTTAGAGTCTATAATAATGCAGCTTGTAATGATAGATGAACTTGAAATATTCATGCTATTCACAAGTCTAGGGGCTGACACCTCAGCGGTTGAGTTTTCCATGACTGTTTATGATAAATCTAAACAGTTAAGGATATTGGGAATTATTTATGATCAAGAAACCTTAAAACAGATTGTATTGAAAAGTCTACCTTCTAGGTATGACAATTTCAAAATAGATTTGTATGGTATCGGTGATAATTGTAATTTTTCCGAGATGGTGGACTTATTGGAACAATATGACATACAATTTAGAAATAAACTTGAGAATCAACTTGTTGTTGAGGATCGAAAGATAAGAAAGTCTAGAACTTTCATGGTCAAAAGAAGACTCATGAAACGTGCCAAAATGAAACATGGGTTAATAGCTTGAATTTTTGAACAAGTGAAGAAGAAGCTAAGTCAGGCATCTACTTCAGGTATGTTCATGATAGAAAGTTTCTCTACAGTTCACTATGAGTCTACTTGGGTATTAGATATTGCTTGTGGTACTCATATCTGTACTTCTGAATAGGGTTTGAGGAATAGTAGAAGGCTTGCAAAGAGGCACATGGACCTAAAAGTTGGAAATGGAGCACGGGTTGTTGCAACAACTGTAGGGACATATAGCCTTCATTTGCCTAGTGGCCTAGTTTTAGCTTTGAACAATTGCTATTATATTCCAACTATCACTAAGAATATTATTTCTGTTGCACTTCAAGCAATGGAAGGATTTGAAATTTTATTTTCTCATAATAAATGTCAAATTCAGCATGTGTTCACCACTTTTCTACTGATAAGTTTAATAATTTTTACGCAAAGAGTTTGGCTATTTATCAATGGCGCCAAAAGCTTATTCACGAAAAATATAGGTGGTCAAGACCTCTTATCAAATAGAAAAATGATGATAACTGCAAGTATACAGTTGCGATGTAGTTTTAAAAGATATCGATCCCACAGGGAAGGACTTGCTCTAAAGATCAAATAGGCAAAAAGGATAAAGAAAATAATATGCATTGATATTTTTAGATAGGAGGGTTAGAATGAAGAATGAGTAAATATAGATGTGATAGATGAGAGACTCTATATACATAGATTTTTACTACGAACAAGTATAGCAGAGAAAACATGAGAGATCAACAAAGATGTTACGACGCACTAGACTAATCTAACAAACCCGGTTCAATACACTCAGATGTTCAATGATTCGCCGCAGAGCAACACATGAAATAACTTTTCTAATCCTAGCGCAAATGAGATAAGACTATTATATAAACCTGGATAACGTCAATACTATGCTTAGTATGGGTCGCTCTCACATAGCCACATTTAGCAAGTCACCATTTTAAAAATGTTGGCTCACTAAACAGCGTTATATCATAGATCTAGTGATTATACATGATATTGTTAACCCAGAAACTACTCTTAAAATTAACGCCAACGCATATAACTTGATTAACATAAAAGACTTAGCACGAAATAAGCATTATGACACATAGACATATCATAAACTTCAAAATAGAAAGTATAAGTAGAAAGCAAAGCAAAGTTGTAAGGTATGCAAGTGAAAGCTAAAGTTGATCAAACCGTATCCAC
>CATIWQ010146412.1:0-20142 GCA_949673415.1 Euphorbia schlechtendalii | reverse complement strand
ACTTTAATATATTTTCCATCTATTTTAAGAGTTTTAATAAAAGAAATAGAGTGTAGATATTCGTAATTCAATTCATTTTAAGGTTGGATTAATTCACGACTATACATTCTTAATGTAATATGTCAATTTTACATGTATATGTACCTCTAGAAATTCTCTTAGTTCTTTTTTGTTATGTTATTGCATCTAACTTCACTTTGTTAGAAAAATAATTTTTGTAAATTTTTGGTGCCTGAGGGACTTCAGGCGCTCTCCTTGACTTCGGGCTAGCCCTCTTGCTCCTCTGTGCGCTTAGCGCCTCTAACAACTATGCTTACATTTTTGCTGGTTGTTTTACTCCAGTATTTAATTCCTTCTTGGCTTTTGATTTTGGATTAATTAAACTGCAAAAATTTCATCAGGGGATATATGAAACAAAGTTGCCACTAGAGTTCAATGCCATACTTCAGATCGGCTGCGTATGTAAAGTGGATAAAGCAGCTAAGAAAGGGAATGCACAAGATGGCTGGAGCCTAAGTGAACTGCACATGAAGACAACAACCGAATGCTCTTATTTAAGCCAATCAATCCCCTTCTTTTACCTTTATCATAGGTATTCTCTATGCTATATATGCATATTGCTTCACTTTTTTTACCAGTCAACTGACTGTTGGAAATCATTTTCTATTAATTCATTGTTCTTATATTGTTTTTTTTACCAATGGCTACAGCTATTCCGAAGGACGTGGCATTTTTGTTTTGTATATGACTTTATTAAGATCTATGAACGTTGTGGTGGTCAATCCTTATCATAATAAGGACTTGTCACCATCTTTTCTCGAAAGACAATTTCGTGAAGCTTGCCGGGCCTTATCTATTGAACAATCACCTCCCAATAACAGTACTGTTTTCAAGGTAATTTTTTGCAGCCTTGGATATGTTTTTTATCTCTCTTAATTGCTATGGCTATTACCTTGGTTTGTGATAACACCGGTGATTTCAGGTGGATTATGTTGCTCATGTCAAGGATGCTGAAAGGATTTTACAAGGAACAATAAGTGAACTCAGGTTTTATATTATGTTGATTGTCTTATCTGAATATTTTTTGACACTCAAATCTAACATTCCCATAAAATAAAACTTTATACTGCTATTACATATGGATTTGTGATATATGTGGCACCATTGAGGAAAATAGTTTAGAGGGTTCTGTTCATGGTCTTTAGGCCAGGTTTCTACAGACATTTATGAGTTCATATAAGGTTCTATGATAATGAGTCAACAGTCTTTGAGGAGGGCTTTGCCAAAACATGACTTCATTGGTTTCAATGGGAGAGAGTTTAATGCAAAAAAGGAAGCTACTATTACTACTATGTTTTTTTTGCAGTCCCATGACGTATCAAGTAGGAGAGAGATGATGTGTACTCAATTATTAAGAATTCTTTAATCTTCTGTGGAACAAGATGTTTCTTCTTTTTTTTGCAGTTGTGATTAGTTTGTATAGGGGCCAATTAGTCAATTTGATTGATTAAGCTACTTTTGTTCCTATTTTCACCTGTTTATGGGCATTAAATGCTGGTTAGAATCAGAGTAAGCCTTGTGATCTTATTTAATTTTTCTGCTCTTCTGTTTGGACGGCGTTTGTTTGAAACAAAAAACTGGTGTAGTAATCAGATTATAATAATCTAACCAGTGCTTATTGTTATGAATTTGAGATGTGTAAGTGATGATATGTTCATGCTTATGGTATAATGATTTACATAGCAATGGCTTTTTTGTTTTCTACTCTATAGGTTTCCTTCACCATCCGCAGTTTTCTTTCTGCTGGTTTGTACTGTTGCTGATATTCATTTTTTTTGGTAACCAAGCCATGTTTGCATAAAATTTATCCTTTATTGACAGGGATAAACATCATGGACCTACAATTGCTGTCATTGAATGTCCAAATTCTCAACTGATGAAGTCAGGCATACAAGCTCTTGATAGTTTTCCATGTGTGAGCATACCTTCCAATGCTCGTGACAGTCAGTATCAGGTAATACAATACGGATTAATTTTAACTTCACATGCTGAATTTTGTCTACATGAATGCCTCAGTCATAACTTATTTTGGTTTTTCTATGTACCGAAAACAACATATCACAACAAAGATAAATACCTGTGATGGTATCATAAGTCCTAGGGCTAAATATATTCATTACGGTATTTAAGTTATTTATATATTGAAGAGTAGTAGAGCTTACTCTCTCTAGAACTTAGTTCTAATGTACTACATTACATAGGTACTAGGGTGGCAGCAAGTGGCAGCAAAAATTGGAATGCAACGATCTGCTGCTTCGACTCAGTGGCTTAATGAAAGGATATCTCTATCAAGATATGCACATGTAATTTTTCTGGCTCATATATATTTTTTATTTTGTCTGCTAATGGAATTATATTTCATATGCATACATAGTAACAGATTTTCTTGGACAGGTACCTCTAGGAAATATTGAACTTGACTGGCTTATATTTACAGCGGATGTTTTCATCTCAAGAGCATTGCGAGATCAGCAACAGGTAGTTAAATACAGTAGTAATTAACTCACAGTTATCTATAAATATTTGTTTACCTTATTAGTTCATTAGTAACAAATAAATTAGCTGTGTCCATTTCTTCTCAAAGAACTCAACTTTTATGTGTATCTGTTTAATTTTATCTCAGCTAAAAAGTGTTGATTATTTGCAGTTACTTTGGATATCTGATGATGGTGTTCCTGATATAGGAGGCATTAGTGAAGAATCTACATGTTTTGCTGATGAGGTTAGCTCCATAAAATTTAACCGAGAAAGCAATTTTTGAACTATGCATGTCCTGACATGGTGACATTTGTTTTTTTTTGTGGCTATTGGCAAAGGTCATGAAATTGATTTGAACTATTTGATATCTAGTGGCTGTGTTGTTTTTTCTTCCTTATTTGCTGATTGATTTTTCAAAATAGGTCCATCAACCTATTCTTACATACCCTGGAGCATACAGAAAAGTTACCGTGGAGTTGAAGGTTTGGAAATTATTGTAACTTAATTTCTTCTTCCTTCTCCATCTTTTGTGTTGTTGGGAAATGCAATTGAGCATGGTATAAATGTTCTTGTCCAGATTCATCACTTGGTTGTAAATGCTCTTTTGAAAAGTAACCAAATCGATGCAATGGAAGGTGGCTGTTTGTTGGGATTTGAGCAGGACCCGAATTCCACTTCCCACAATTATGATGATGATGCTACTTCATCTGCACCCGCATTGTGTGTCCTGAAACAGCTGATCCAGCGGTGTCTTTCAGATGCAGTTACATCAGGAAATATCTATGCAGATGCATTGTTGCAACATCTTTATAGATGGCTTTGCAGGTTGTAGTGTTACATCTTGTTATATATATTATTCTCTTTGACTTAAATATTGCTTCTTACTCTTTTACATTGCAGCCCCCAATCAAAGCTTCATGACCCAGCCCTTCATCGCATACTTCACAAGGTATAAGTTATATCTGCTACTACTGTCTTTTCTTTTCTTATTGCTCCCTTGATTCAATTCCCTTCTTCTTCCACTCATATATTTATGCACGCACTTGCACATATACAATTCTTGTTTGTATGCTATTCTGTACGTTGCTGTTTCAGTTAGTTGACATAGACCTGATTGTTGCATTCATAGGTCATGCAAAAGGTGTTTGCTTTGCTGTTGGCTGAATTTCGCAAATTAGGATCCACGATCGTGTTTGCAAATTTTTCTAAGGTTATTATTGACACTGGAAAGTTCAGTCTATCTGCAGCAAAAACTTATTGCGATAGCTTGCTCAAAACATTGCAAACAAGGTTTGACTTGTTCAAAGAGCTTGTACGTGAGATCTTCCTTTGTAGGCTGCTTTTGTAATTATCTGCCGATGTTGATTGTAGGGAGCTGTTTGAGTGGATTGAACTTGAGCCAGTGCAGTTTTGGCATTCCTTACTTTTCATGGATCAGGTTTCTTTCATTATTCATTCCACTTTCGGCTTTCCTGTATTTCGTAAAATAAATATTGTTATATGGCGCCATAATTGTCCAATCAAGAATCGAAATACAAATTTTGTGAACTGGGAATCGTGATTCGAATTTTAAGATGCTGATAATTATAATGACATCTTTGACGATGTAGGCTACTTGCCTAACTGGGGTGTGCTCAAATTTCTTGACAGGCAGGAGTTATTTTCAACTGTTTTGGCCTTAAAATTTATCAAGTACACACAGAATACAAATAAAGGCTAATTCACAATTGGATTTACTTCTATGAAATATATTTAGTTAATTTGTTTTGTTTAAGATGTTTGACTTAAAAAGAAAATGTTGTTCAACCCCTTGGAATTCAATATAGTTTTTAACGACTATCCCATTTTATGGAATTAGTGAGTCATATGTCTTATATATGCTTCTAGTTTAAGTAAATGTAAACATATCTCCCGCTGATGCTGGTAGCATATATAATCTTGCATTTTGTTGAATTCTACTTTTCTTTATATATTGTATGATTGTATCCAAAATGTTATCTATCCTAGCACTAGCAGTACCATCAGTAATTTCTTAATGTTTTGAAAAGGCAGAAAAATATTTTTCTTTTTTTTCCATAAATCATTCTTGTCGATCGGCATTGTTATTATCTTGTCGTCATTATTTGCTCCTTTTAGTACAACTACGGTGGAATTCCGGCCAGGGACGATGACAAACTGCAAAGTGAATCTCAAGAGGATGATGATTCCCAAAGACAACAATCACAAGTGGACATAGTCTCAAGCTGGAATATCGCTGAATACTTACCCAAGAAAATACAGGTAGATTTCTCTACATCAAGAAATACATTGGACGCATAAAATTATTGGTCTGTCATCTATAGCTGCATCCTTTCATTGTTTTATTGATGACAATACTTTCTTAAGCCTTTTTTGTTTGTCCGTGGATTGGATCGTTCTGTCTGATATTCCAAGATGAACTGTTCTTTTTTCCTCTACCCGTTGAATTTTCTGGTTCATTTGCTAAATCTATGTTTTGCTTTGCAGGATCATTTCGTCCTCATCGTATCAGAATTTATGTTTATTCCATGGGAATATGCACAAAAGCATGGTGCAAAAGGATCATCTTCTCAGGATGTCACCTTTTGTACTCCGTCAATAACCATTGCAGCTGCTGAGACTTATGAATCACACATGGTGAATTATCTTAAAGGGCAGGTATTAATGATTGAGTAGCCTTAGCTGATTTTGCTCTTGAATTCCTTTTTTGGAACAAGTTCTAAACTAAATTGATCTGGATGTATGCAGATCGGCACTTACTTCACAGACAAACTTTTAGGGATTGTCCGTGATACCCTTCTGCATATGAAGGGAAAAAATAAGTCCGACAGTGATCAACAAACTTCAGCCAGTTTGTCACTGTTTGTTGATGATATTGGTAAAAGGGATCCTACGCTGGAGTTCATTAAGCATGTCTGTGCTGTTTTGATGCTTGACCATAATGTGCAGCACGAAGTTCTGGTAATTGGTTCATCAGTCTCTAAGGGTGGCATTTGGTTCACGATATTCCATGGAATAAATTAAAAATAAATAAAAAAATGTGAAATATGATAAATTATGTCTTGGATCTATCAATCATTCCTTGTTACTGCACCTCTCATGGAATAGTTAATCCTAGCTGAATTGAGAGAATTTCATATTTTTATGTCTATTAGAGCATGTTCAACAATTTTCCCTATTTCTATTCCCCAAACCCCATTTTGTAGGATTTACGGTGTTTTTGCTCCAACCATCTTTCTCATTTTTCATTCCTCATTTCAGATTCCAATAAAGTAATAATATTTTATTATTATTATATTAATTTCTTTACATCAAATCTATTCTCAATAATCAAAAAAATATTAAACACATTAAATTAAATCAAAACTAAAAAAATATTAATATAATAACCATTCCTCAAAATGGGGTTCCCCTTATACAGGGAACCCCATTTTGGGGATATATTATATGGGGAATGGTTGGACTTGACCATTCCCCATATTCATTCCCCATTTTGAGGATTTCCCTGAACTGGGGAACCATTGCCCTTAGTTAGGAATAACATGATGGATCTAAGATAAATTATCAATCATATTTTATATTCTTTCATTTATTTTTATTCTGTTCCATGGAATTGTTATTTTATTCCATCAACTAAACATGTCATAAATGCTTAACTGAATGAGCAAATAAAATTCATCTGTTTGAAGTTTCTTTCAAGTAAATGAGAATCTCTTTCTGTTAAGTTGTTCTGGAGTTTCTGATATATGCTCTAAAATATAATTTCTTATGAAGCAAATTAGGGCTCTTATTGAAAGGGACAAGAACTAACTTGCTACAACTTTTCCTTGTCAGTTATGATTCTAATCCTTTGTTTTGTTATTTTTTCAAGGTGATGAGAAGAAATCTCTTAAAGTTTGTAAGAGTGCGTGAGTTTTCCCGTGAAGCCGAGTTTCATGATCCCTGCCCTTCCTTTGTCTTGCCAAATGTGATTTGCAGGTAAATGATCACTATAATTCTTCTTTCTTTAAACTAAAATTGTTGGTTACTTTTATGGTAACTCTCGGTTCCCCATTATGTTATACAGCTATTGCAATGACTGCAAAGATCTAGACTTGTGCCGGGATTCAGCTTTACTGGGCCAGGAATGGCGGTGTGCGGTCCCACAGTGTGGGCAGCCTTACGACCGAGAAGTAATGGAAAATTCACTGCTTCAAATAGTACGGCAGAGGGAACGGCTGTACCATTTTCAGGATCTTGTGTGCACAAGGTGCAACCAGGTCAAAGCCGCCCATTTGGCAGAACAGTGTTCTTGTGGAGGACCCTACCGATGCAAGGAAGATGTTTCTGAATTCCGCAGCAAAATGCAGATTTTCTTTAACATAGCCTCCGGTCAAAAGTTTCAACTCCTTCAAGAGTCTACTTCTTGGATTCTAGAACTTCAAATTCAGTAATTCATTCGTGCAATGATTTTGCGTCGGCTGATGAACTTACAGTCTAATGCACAAATTATGCAAAATTAGTTGAAAAGCTACGGTACTCCAAAAGTATGTGTGCAAGTTGAGAGTGAGAACAAAGCAGCTTTTCTCATATAAAAGTCACTGGAGTTGAGGTTATGCTAAAGAGACAACAAGGAAAGATGGCGCAGAAAAACATGGAGGGAAGTGTAAACTTCACATAAAAGAGGTGAAACTTGCAGTAAAATGCAAGTAAACAGAGATTATATCAGCTTCTTAAATCATCAAGGGAAACTTACTGAATCAATGGATTGAAGAAAATTGAGAGGACTTCTGATTTTTGGCCTAGCACTGCAAGTGCTTGATACAATCACAACTTATTATCAATATACTGTATACTATGAAAGTTGTGCATAAATTTATTTATTGGCTCAGTTGTATGATCTTTGCTTTTCTTTTGAAATAGAATGTAGAAACCTTGAAATACTTGGATCATCATAACAAACTGTCTGGACCTTATTAAAATTTTGTATGACAATTGATTGAACTTCTCACAAAGCAATTTATATGATGAAGATCGTTCTAATCTTGTGACAGCACAAAATCAAGAACTCTAATACGACAAAATTCAGAAGGCACTGCAAAAATTGTCACCAAAAGAACCATTTTTTCGTAGTTGAAGGAGGAGTGGGTTTCTCGGTAGTCACTTCCTTCTTTCTGGTCTCGATGCCTTGCTTCAATGACTCCAATCTTCTCCTGCTCAGAATAACAAATGAAAATACTTTAATACCCTTATTTTGCGACTGACTACACCTGAATGACCTACCGATTTAAGCATATCACCCATTCAACAATTATACATATCTTATGGATTTAGCCAAAAAATACTATTACTTTGAAGGGTGAGCACAAAAATTACTTGGTGTCTGTAAGGCAACCATGCAAGCTCCATCTCTGTCGAAATCCTTCAATGCCTTCAACTCCACTGGCGAGAATCAAACGCCTATAAGAGTATTGGGCAATTATTTTGAGTGATGCCCAAGTGTTTGTTTACTGGTATATAGTTAGAAAACAGATGCCAAGCTAAAGTAGTCATCAATGTTGATCTAAAGAAACAACACATCATTCAAAACGAATATTTTTACTAGCAATTACTTACTGAATGGCACATAATTGAAATATTTCACGAAAGATACCTCTCCAATGATGTGACTTCTGATTCAAGCTGGGAAGCTCTTTCTTTTGCCCCCTCTAAAGGCATTGATAACCCTAGTTTACGCTCACTGTCTTGAAGTCGTTGCCTAATTTCCTTATCCTGCATTTCATTTTTCAAAACAGACGAGAAATTCAAACTTTATTGGAGAGCTACCAAGTCAACCCTCAAAATATTCATATTCATTGCACAGTATGACATTGAACACGAAAAAAAATATGCAAAAGAAAAACAGAGAGCAAATCCTTCTTCTCACCCTCCTTTCAGCGCACTGTTTATATAAAGCAAGCTCGTCTTGACAAAAAGGCTCGATGTCATTTATTTGCAAACCTATTACACACATCAGGATTTCAGTACTCTCTATAATGGAAAATCATGATTAAGTCCAAGTAGACTACAGATATAATTTATAGTCGTTTACGCAATTTACATATTTCATGAAGAGTGTAATCAAGTGTAGGCTTTCAATGAGAATATAACATCAGTAGTCTAAGTCCATTAAACAATCAAAGTAGAATTTTAATCCATCAACTAGCAAGAAATCAAACTTACATAAGAAAAGGTTTCTGAGAATCCCGTCACATAAATCAACGCCTTCAAGTACATGAGAAGCAATTTCTGGTGGGATGACTGGAGAAGGCGGCCCCATCATTAGATCATCTCCAACCAAAATAGTTTCCTCCATAGTTGGTTGCGAATCGACTGAAGACAGATAGTTGTAACAAGCTTGTAAACATATCTTAGATTTACAATATTCACAGTGACAGGAACACGTAAACAAAGAGTAATAGAATTTAGGAACTATCAATATATACTCTTATTGCAGACTAATTTTTCGAATTATCACATTTGATGTGAAAAGCCAAAGTATCCAATTTCTTAGCCGTATAAAGCTGCAAAATCTCATAGTCCGCAGAAGTGTTGCACATGAAAATTCCATTCCAACACAACATCTCCACCTTCCCCAAAATGAGCCATTTTAATGAAAAGGAAAACAAATGCAAATGTCAGACAGGAAGAGCATTTACATACCATCCATTATAGCTTATTAAGAAAACAATCCACCACTAGAAATTGAAGAACCTGTAAAAGACAACAACAAAGGAAGTTACTTTCAGTAAATTATATCAGCAAATTCGTAATATTATATAACAAGAAGAAACCATTAGAAAAAAAACAATAATACGCGCCCACGTTGGAATTTAGTTCAATAAGTAATAGAGTGATGATTGAAAAGTATAAATGCTAACGAATTGAAAAAAACTTCACTGATGACTTCTATCAAACACGTTACATGCATTAGAGAACTGACCTGCTGATAGCCACCAGTACGACGAATTCAACACAATGAGCTTTTGGATTTAGCTCCCTAAAATACAGAGATGAATTGACATATTTTCTTAAAAGAAATTTGAAGTCGACAGATCGCACAATAGAAGAACGAGGTTTGCTTGGTGGTCGGAGGAGCAATAGAAATGGCAAGTTATGCTTGCAGGCCTTGCCTAATTTCACTTTATGCCGATAAAAATAAGTGTTTAGAATATTTCCAATTTCAATTCAACCTATTTTCTTTCTAACTTAATTTCAATTTAATTCATTTTTGCTTAAAAAAAAACCTTATTATTGATAAAATAAAATTTGATTCTTTTCTTTATTCGTAACAAAAAAGCAAAGTGTAAATAATTTTTGTTATAAAATAAGAGTTAGACGGACATAGAAATTTTAATTTTCTTTTAAGATATTTCAATTACTTTGTCAAATAAATTTTCTTAATGTTTATTTAGTTTGTAATGATTTTTCAAACTTCTATATTTTTACTAAATAAAAATAAAAAAGCAGAGATTATAACAGCTCAAATAATTATGAACATACCATATGTCCAACCCTCGAACATATCGAAGATAATTGTTGTTGTTGACAAATGAACAACGAGATTCATAATTTTTTTAATAGAACATACATTTCAACAAATTTATAAACAAATGATACAGATAACATACGGTTACAACATAAATATACGAATAAAATATGGATTACCGAAAAAGAAATATACAAATACATTATATTAATTATATTAAGTTGCAGGGAGCAAATAAGCTCTACATTTTAAATCTTATAATTCAAATTAAACTTCCATAGTGTGAAGCACAAAATTTGCAACAAAAAGTTAACATTTTATAAACAATTTTGGACTGTTAAATTATTGAGTGAAAGTTTAAGAGCTAATTAGATCCGAGTTAGATTGAAAGATCATATTTCATCTAAACAACGAGTTCATATACACTCAACTTACCGTTCCGGTATATTATATAATAGAATATTGAGTTATGCTTGTTAGTAAGAAGAACAATGTAACAGATCATTGGACTATTGTACACACATGAAAAAAAGCAACAGATCAAATTGAAAAAAAAAACATTATAGAAAAGAAAATCAAATTTAACAACAAAAATGACCAAGTTCTTACCATTAAGGAAAGATATATTGAGTTTTGAAATTGTTAATTCCCTTGGCATCATCAAAAGGATGAAAATAAGTCTAACATCATAATCCAAATTTATTTCATAGTTTAAAGACATAACATAAAATCAGAAAGGATGCCGATATTCATCGCCACAATCGCCGATTTCTTTCAGAAGATCTTTGCCTTGCTCCGACACTTGTTTTATGCTATTCATGTCTTCCTCGTCAAGAGCTAAAGAAAAAATGGCATTTGCATCATTTATATGTTCCGATAACCCCAGCCGAACACCAATCATCGATCCCGCTACCTTCGGCTGTTGTATGAAATTATGAAATTAGTTATTAGAGGAAATATTCAGAAGTATAATGAAAAAAAAGGCCGAGTACTTGCCTGATTTAGTATGTATTTTACAGCAACGGTCGGGATTGAGACTTGATGCTTTGTAGCTATTCCTTTAAGAGTCCTTAGCAATACTTGGAACTCATTCCATCCTCCCCAAGCATCCAAAAACTGCCCCATTTTACATACATACATAGTTACAATTTCATTTCATATTAAGTAACAATACCAAACTCAATGGTAAGTCCCTCATCTTTGAAAAAGTTCATGTAGTAACTCATTGAATGTCACGTGTCAAGTTATAGTTGGTTTGGTTATAGTTGGTTTGGCAAAGCGGTGCACTTTTTAAAAGTTGAGTTAGTTACGAGTTAATTTAAAAGTTCAGAGGATAACAGATTTTTTGAGACAACTTGGGGCACATCCTGATGCATTAAGCTTGAAACAAAATTATCACTACATATCTTTAGGCAGCACTTTTCTTGGATGTTGCCAATGAATTGTAAATCCCACCATCCGCCCCAGCTCAAGAGCTTTAAATACATTGAAAAAACACCTTATTTGTATTTAATTGATAACCCCATCCATGTTTTCAAGGTAACACTAACATGTCACGCTATCGCTATTCCTTGTATTCATTCCCCATCATGGTTTTTCCCAAGTCTGAATCTTTACATACTAACTCTCATTAATCTCGCAGAATCGGATGATGTACGAATGTATCAAGTCTCAGATATAATACCTTTTTGTACTTATGAAGAGAAGGAGTGTTCAAAGGAGGAGCAACCGAATTCGACAAATTTGTATCCAGGTATTTCTCAGATAGCAGCCCTCCCATCACTGTCCCGTACCTGCGTTTTTTTCAAATTCGACAGTCATCACACACTACGAATTCAGCGACAAAGATGAGCATGATTGAACTTTTATCCACGATGAAGGTGTGTCGTGAAAGTTAGTTGTGACGATTTTTTTTTAACTGAGGTCCATATACAATTCAACAAAAATTTAAAAAGTAGAACGCTAAATTTTGCCAAATCGAAGTTTAGTCACAAACAATAGAGGAGAAAAATCAACCATACGTTAAGAGTTGAACTCCGGTTTTTCGACACAGGTCAGCCATTTTTTGTTGAGGACGCATGTCGATGATAGAATGTTGAACCTGATTATGAAACCATAGCATAAATATGCTTAGATAAATTACATGGTTTTGTTGACGAATTTGTAAATGTGGAAAATTCTGCAAGGTTAATAAAATTTGAATTAACCTGATTGCTGACAATAGGAATACCATTTTCCAGTATTATTTGCAATCTTTCAGTGTCAAAATTGGTCAATGCTATTGTCTTTATTTTACCTGAAACGTATAAAAAAAAGATTTTATCAAGTAATGACATATATTTTTATTTCAGACACATAAATAAAAATGATACAAAAATAGTAAAAAATTACAAACCTTGTTGTTTGAGGTCTGTTAGGTGTTTAAGGAGGTCAAGATAACCCGAATTGGAATAGTCCCACCTGTTTCAAGTTCATTTTATTTGTTCATAATGGTCTCTTTATCGTTTAAATTTTAAAAAAATTAATCACAGATTATGCCACTAATATTATTAATCTTAAGAAATTGGCTAGGAAAATTGAGGCTATTGAATAGACCTTTTCCTATTTGAAATCAAGAAGCCCTTGTACGAAATCAACATTTTAGGAGAAATTCAATTGAATTAATTAATTTTAGTTGCAATGAATGGAGTAACTTCGAAAATTAAGAATCTAGACATGGCCTTCATCAATCATTAACTAAAATAATGGAGATGAAAGAGAAAAAAACATAGAAAAGAAGGAACCAGTGAAGTTGAAGCATGTCCAAGCAAGAAACATCCATTCTTTTAAGAGCAGTATTTATGCAATCCTTCACATAGCTGCCTGTTATTTTGTCACTTGCTGGTTTTTGCACCCACTTTGTCATTCTGCCATTTTCATTTCATTTTAATTAACAACAATGATAATAATTTGATTTAAATATGAAATGACTGACCCTCTAATCTGATCCAAGAATTCAGGTGTGCGTTCTCGACGAACACGATTGATGAAAATTCCATAAACTTCTTCAGCAGGTCCATCTACAACATTCAAAGAAATATATAAAAAAAAAATACAATTGTTACTTGTTCTTGTTATAAAGTTTTTTGATAAAACTATTATGTATCATAGGATTTGTTGTTAGACATACATATGACTGTGACTATAACTTTTGAATAATGGTGCTATATTGGCTTTTTAATACTAATACTGATTCTATTATTGTATTTAATGTGTTTTTAATTACTATTTATTTCTATTTTCGTCTAATTATAAATAACAAGTAAAATATTATCTAATTGAATGGATTCTGTTTAATGATGTAAATAAATTATTACGGGGTTTTTAGGTAAATGCCTATAATATAATATGTAAATTTCTCCCAAACTTTTATCAAATTACAAAAAAATTTTCCTCAAGTTTCAATTTTACATCATTATGTAAAAGCTGTTTCAAATATTTTTTTTACATTTTAGATATATAACTGGTATATATCAGATATATAACAGATATGTTAAAACAGTTTAGGTGAACATAACAGATGTGATAAACCAGGTATATAACATGTATATAATAGATTTGTATAGCAGACATATAACAGAAATACATCATATTTACATGTAATAGATTTATAACAGGTATATATACAGAACGTAAAAATGTAAAATCAAAATATAAGAATGTAAAAATGTAAAATCAGAACATAAAAAAAATAAAAAAATAAAATAAATTCTTAATAATATATTTTTGTAAATAGTAAACCAAAACAGGAACAAAATCGATAATTTTCTAATTATTTAATTGTTACAAAAATATTCTTAGATCATGTTCTCTTTAATTACAATTCAATTAAGTTAAGTTAAGTTCAAAAAAGTTCAGCTATGTGGAGTTATAAATTTACACTGAAATAAGTTCAGCTCAATTCAGTTTAGTTTAGTTCAGTTCAGTTCAATTCAATTAAGTTCGGTTAAGTTTAGTTCAGTTTAACTTTCAGAAGTTGAAGAGAACATGACCTTTTTTTTCATTTTGTTTGTTCAATTTACATTATTGAAATATTTTACTATTTTTCTTTAATTTATATACTTTACTTTTCATGAGATATTGACACCAACTTGTTTGATATCTATTTACACTTTACAATCTCCACCATTCATCTTTGGGTAGTTGGATCTCCATCATAAGATGAAAATAAGATGGATGGTGAAGATTGCATAGTGTCAACATATGATAAACAACTGGTGTCAATATAGAATTACATGTACAATTCGAGATGGGCCAAATAGTAATAGTATATAAAGTGAGTGAAGCGATATTGTTAGCATCTGGAAATTGCTTTTAAAAAATCCAATTTTTAAAAAAATCACAAATTTATTACTGTAAAAAAAGTGTTATTTTGTTGGTAAAGATCGAGAAGTGTTTCTCAAAACTTCTTAAAAATTCATTTATGTCTTGTAAGTGATCTTTTTAAAAAGTAAGTTGGATTTACTTTTAACTTCTGTCTTATTTCTAACTTTTATGTTAAAAAAATATCAAAATTACTTTATTATCTAAATTATAAATTAAAACCTCTTTAAAAAATATTTTAAAATTAAAAGTTAAAAAAAACAAGTTTTGAGAAATATTAAGAAAAAAAATTTAAAAATGACAATTAATTATTTTAAAGCTCAAAAATTAAAGAGTAAAAACCAGCCGTTACTAGAGAGAGACTGACATTCCCGCCAATGGATGCCACGTGTAAGCAAAACCACAAAATGAAAAATGTGAAATACATACAGTGATCGGACATGTCGAAGGTGGTAAGCCCGGCGTCCGCGTACCGGAGCATCGCCGCCACCGCTTTTTCCGTCTCTATCTGGCCCCAACCACCACTCATTTGCCACATTCCATTGATGACACGGCATATCTTCAGCGAATCATTTCCGTTACTCACCGTCACGTGGCGGCTCTCGGCGGTGGATGTGGCGGCGCACCTGATTGAATTTGCACGGTTTGGTTTGGCGAAAAATCTTGAGAAAAGTGGAATTGCGATGGGTTTGAGGGCGGAGAGATGAAGGATCGGACGGTGGATAAGAGCCGAAGACATTTTTTATCGTACGGCGGAGCAGAAACAAGAAAATAGAAGAGTTTAAAAGTGGGGGAATACATGTTTCTTTATATATTTATACAAGATTGATTTCGTGTTCTTATTTTATTTTTATTTTTGGCATTTTTGTTTATGGAAAGAGGTTGGGAGAAAATGGCAATTTCTTTTTCCTTTTGCTTTAGAGTCCATATAATTAGCCTTTTTCTGCAAATGAAGTTGATATGTTTTATGAATACACCTAGATGTTACCGTATACTTCCTCCAATTTTAAATAATTATCATTTTGAGGTTGTTTCTCAATACCATTGTTACATTAATTAGAATGATAAAAAATATTTTTTTACCCTTAAGATTTTTGTTCATTTTGAAAGTTAATTGGATACTTTATTCTTTTTGTCATTTTCAATATGCATTAAATAAGGGTAAAATGGATAAAATGTGCATTGAAATCCTAAACGACACTTATTTAAAAAAATTTCAAAGATGTAGAAAGATAATTATTGAAACGAGGGAGTTAGTATAAATTAAAAGCAATAATGTAAAAAGAAAAATTTATTGTCAATTAGGTTAAGATTTCCAATTTCGGCTTCCTTTCTCGTATGCTTTTTTAAAAATTTTACACTATTTTAAAAAAAAAAGTTAAAAAGAAATTGTTACGAAACAATTTATATAGGCTTAACACATTCATAATTGTCTCAACTTAACATTTTTTTTATCAATTACCCCCTCAACTTTAACTTGTACATGTGCTCTCCCTCAACTTGACAAAAATACATATGAGAGCCGCTCATCTCAACATGGAAAAGTGTACATAAGAGCCGTCTTATGCTGAAATCCATAGTTGAACAAACTATGCATAACATGGAGTATTCTTTTGTGCATGATATACATGCAAATGCACTTTTAATGCACATTACATTTTTTACAAAGTTAAGGAGGTTAAAAACCACAGGGCATCACATAAAAAACCAAGCCAAGTTGAAAAGGGCTATATACATAATACACTTTGATGAATTTGGTGTAATACAAATATTCCTTGAACTACAAATTGTATTGCATCCCAAGTTAACAAGTTTGATATACAAAATTCTCTATAAATTAGATAATGTAAAAATTTGAAGGGCATTGGTGTATATGTAACTTAAATTTTAGTTAGTATATTGATAACCCTAGGTCTTGGGATAGTGTAAACATGTTTTGAAGAATACTTTAAAATAAATATGTTTTCACTCAAAATTAATATATACTATAGATACACATAAGATGATTATTTTTTTGGGTAAATTTCAAGGTGATAGAGTTAAATACTTTTCAAAAAAGTCGAATACATCAGAACTTCCCTGAATTTGTTCATGAAATATATATTTTTTCCATGAACTTTCAAAAATTTTAAATATCCACTGAACTTACAAAAAAATATATCTATTTACCTCTTTAATATCATGTGTCAGATTTTGGTTAGTGAATGAAAAATCAAGAAATTGACATTTGAAAAATCAAAACAACCAGAATTTAACATTTGACTTTTAGGGGGCAAACTAGTGTATTTTTACAAGTTCATGTAGTTATTTGGAACTTTAAAAGTTTACAGGGAAATGAGTGTTTAATGACTGAGTCAAAATGTATTCGGTCTTCCAATAAATTGCAAATACATTGAAGCTCACAATTAGGGTTGTAAATGAGCTAAATCGTTCATGAATGGCTTAATGTTCGGCTCGATAAAAGCTCAGCTCTAAAACTCGTGAACAAACTCGATAAGAGGTTCACTAACAAGTTCATGAACTAACTCGATAAAAACCCGCAAACTAGCTTGATTATACATCTTATATATTAAAATTATAAAAATCAAATTAAATATATTTTTTAAAACTTATTATAATAAAATAATAGCATTTAAGTCAATTTTAGAATAAGTGTCGGCACATTATAGAATATCTGTGTTCACAGACAATATTTAAGAATTTATGACATTTTAGATGAATATGGGATGGTATATGTTGAAAATTGATGCTGGTAGTGCGGTTATTGTGCAAATGATGCGTTGAAAGTTGTCATCTACTGTGCAAGTTACTATGCAACACTATGCGCGAGATCCTATGTTTTCTATTATTTACGGTTTATACCATTGAGTTTTCCTCTAAATATTATTCATTTTTTCTTATTCAATACACCTCAGAGATAAGAAATAAAATCTCTTTCATATACTCTCTCTGCTTCTCTTCTTAGAGTTATAATATTCTTGCAGTCATATTTTATTTCCAACACGTTATCAGGATGATACTCTAACCGACTGAGGTAATAGGCCAGGTGGCCATGGCCATTGCTGCTTCTACTAATTACTTATCCAAAAACTCATCACAGCCATACAATTCAACTCACTTCTCTTCTTCCTTCTGCTTCTTGCAACCCGTCTTCACCTTTTTCCAAAACACGAACATGCTCTGTCAACGATTTCACTCAAAAAGAAAAAGGGGGTTCGACTTTTCCGAGTTGCAACTTCAAGTTTCCTCTGCTCATTGTGATATTTCTGGTGCCAGAATCTCATCGGGGCTTAGTTCTTTCTCAAATATTTGGTTCGTTTAACGTGGATTTGCTTTCGGAAATCCGTTCAAATTACTGGCGTAAACTGGTGATTTCGATGAATAGTAAAATAGACGTGAATAGTGAAGTGGGTACTATTCACGATACTATTTACTTGAATAGTGATGTGGTTACTATTCACAGTTACTATTTACACATACGTATACGGTTACCATTTACGTTTATGGTTACTATTCACATGAATAGTGAAATTTTACTGATAAAGCTTTTGTTAAGAAGCAATGGACATGTTTTATCAAATCAAATATATTTCTTGAAGTGAATTTGATATTCCTGAAGTGAGTATATGGTTACTATTCACGTGAATAGTGAAAATTTACTGAATAAAGTTTTTGTTAAGAAGCAATGGATATGCTTTATCAAATCAAATATGTTCCCTAAAATGAATTTGATATATTTCCTGAAATGAATATATGATTACTATTCATGTGAATGGTGAAAATTTACTGAATAAAACTTTTGTTAAGAAGCAATGGACATGATTTATCTAATCAAATATGTTCCCTGAAGTGAATTTGATATATTTCTTGAAGTGAATATTATATCATTATAGAAATTTTATATAATGATAAATTTGTAGTCATTAATATAATTAAATAACCACCTAAAGTGAAAATTAAAATTGGGCATGCAATATACCCAACACCAATAGAAAAATGACTACAATGAAAAATATTTTTCTAACTAACTACTAACATTTTTATTTTTACTTATTGTTAATGTTTAATTTTAATATTGCTTACTTTAATATATTTGTTATATTATATAAAATAGTCGACTAATAAAGATCCAGCAGATCTTTGTTAAATTATAATAATATTTGTTTATGATAACTGTAAATTTTATATGAATGCGCTAGCAATTTTCACTTGAAGTGAACAGTCAAATTGACGATGATAATGACCACTAGAAGTGGAATATCAAAGAAATTGAATATTTCCTAGTATCAATTGATATAAATGATAATAGATCAAATGTCATATTCCGGAAATGAGTGTTATCATGATATTGGTAACACACTGATTGTTGAATGCTCTAGAAGAGCCAAGTATTAATGAATTAAGAGGATAACACTCAAAGAAGCTGAATATTTTTTTGAATGCTCCAGAAGAGCCAAAGTATTAATGTATTAAGGGGATAATAATTGTTAAAAGTTCAAAGAAGCTAAATATTTTCCTACTCTAAGTATGGGTAATACAAAAGTTACCATTATATCTTATATTATGAATATAATACAAGCTCCAGAAGAGTTGATAATTTATTAAAAACTCAAAGAAGCGAAATATTTTTCCACTCTAAAATGGGTGAAACAATTATTACCACAATATCGGGTAAAACAAAAATGGTTGAAGGCTCCGGAAGAGCTAATATTATGTTGTAAAAGGGAATAAAACTTATTATAAATAATGCATTATTTTCCCAAAATTCTCTCCGAAATTTATTAAGTTTTAAAGATATTCGCAGAAATTGATATCATATTGAAACTGAGAAGGAAGATAACAAAGAATGTCTTCATATTACAAAAATTATTTCAAGTAAGAAATGTATACTTGAAAAATTTTATACTCTTTCATCTGGTTTGTACTACACATATATTAATATGATTAAGGTAAATTTGACTATAAACCAGAAGTTTATAGATTTGGATACATATAAAATTTGACATGAACGATTAGGTCATCCTGATTTAATAATGATGAGAAAAATTATTGAAAATGGACATGGGCATCCGTTGAAAAAAAAAACAAAACCAGAAGTTTATAACATAATAAATTTTTCTATGCTGCTTGTTCGCAAATGAAAATTGAAAATGAAACCTTCCGAAAGTAAGGTTGGAATTGATCTCTATTATTACAATGTGATACATGTAGACTACTAGTTAATCTACAATGTGAGTTTTTTTAGTATACTTCCTGAAGGAGTGAAAACACCTGAAGTGTTCAATGAGATGTCACATGTTTGCTGCAGAATTACATTTCATACTTTTAATGATTTGTTTATAAATTGGGATAAAAGTTGAACATCCTGTAGCATATGTTCACACACAAAATGGTCTAGCAAAATCATTTATGAAGCGTTTGCAATTAATTGCACGACCATTAATTATGCAAACAAATCTCTCTAGTATAGTATAGAGTTATGCAATATTGCATGCAGCAAATCTGATAAAATTAAGACTAGTAAGTTACCATGATCATTCCCCATTATAATTAACTTTTGGTCATGAACCTGATATTTCTCATCTTAGAGTTTTTTGTCTGTGAGGTATATGTACCAATTGCTCCACCAAAGAGGACTAAAATGGGTCCTCAAAGGAGATTAGGAATTTATGTTGGCTATGAATCTCCTTCAATAATTAAATATCTTGAGCCATTAA
>CATIWQ010146323.1:35000-37111 GCA_949673415.1 Euphorbia schlechtendalii | reverse complement strand
CGGTAAAACTTCATATGGATTCGATGTACTTTTATCTTCAACGAATAGCCCAGCCTTTAATGCAGGTCGAAGCATATGGTTGCCAGGTTGGTTAAATGCTATTAATGCAAATAGTAATTCATTATTCTTAACAATAGGGCCCGGCGACTTCTTGGTTCATCATGCTATTGCTCTAGGTTTACATACAACCACATTGATCCTAGTAAAAGGTGCTTTAGATGCACGTGGTTCGAAGTTAATGCCAGATAAAAAGGATTTTGGTTATAGTTTTCCTTGCGATGGCCCGGGGCGCGGTGGTACTTGTGATATTTCGGCTTGGGACGCATTTTATTTGGCGGTTTTTTGGATGTTAAATACTATTGGATGGGTGACTTTTTATTGGCATTGGAAGCACATCACATTATGGCAGGGTAATGTTTCGCAGTTTAATGAATCTTCGACTTATTTGATGGGATGGTTAAGAGATTATCTATGGTTAAACTCTTCACAACTTATCAATGGATACAACCCTTTTGGTATGAATAGCTTATCGGTCTGGGCATGGATGTTCTTATTTGGACATCTTGTTTGGGCTACTGGATTTATGTTTTTAATTTCTTGGCGTGGATATTGGCAGGAATTGATTGAAACTTTAGCATGGGCTCATGAACGTACACCTTTGGCTAATTTGATTCGATGGAGAGATAAACCAGTAGCTCTTTCCATCGTGCAAGCAAGATTGGTTGGATTAGCCCACTTTTCCGTAGGTTATATCTTCACCTATGCGGCCTTCTTGATTGCCTCTACATCAGGTAAATTTGGTTAATTCTTTTTGTGCTCTGCTCTATCGGAGAAGTTTTTTTTTCGATAGAGTAAGGCGATTTTTTCTATTTCTACATCTAGGATACGACTTGTCTCAGCGATACTAATAGGAAGTGAAAAATTATGGCAAAAAAAGTCGGAAGTGAAAAATTATGTCAAAAAAAAGTTTGATTCAACGGGAGAAGAAGAGACAAAAATTGGAACAAAAATATCATTTGATTCGGCGATCCTCAAAAAAAGAAATAAACAAAGTTCTGTCCTTGAGTGATAAATGGGAAATTCATGGAAAGTTACAATCCTCGCCGCGAAATAGTGCACCGACACGTCTTCATCGACGGTGTTTTTCGACTGGAAGACCGAGAGCTAACTATCGAGACTTTAGGCTATCTGGACACATACTTCGTGAAATGTTTCATGCATGTTTGTTACCGGGAGCAACAAGATCAAGTTGGTAAGGATTAAAAATTTTCCTCCATTTTTCTAGTCATTTTTCTGATCATCGATCCTCGGGGGGTCCCTTGACTATTCTGTATAAATGTGTTATACTATTTGTACAGATATGGTAGGGGGGCACATTCAATCCTTGTTTGTCCATTAGATTAGTTCCGAGTTCTTCTCGTTATCACGCGGAGTAGAGCAGTTTGGTAGCTCGCAAGGCTCATAACCTTGAGGTCATGGGTTCAAATCCCGTCTCCGCACCATTTTTTTTTAGAAAAAAATGCGAGTTGTCCCTGTTAACGAGTAATTACGTAATAAATTACTTTTTTTCTTTTTCCTTTGGAATGGGATCAAAGAAAGGAAGATAGGGTATAGTCTACCTATGCTATACATGGTTAACTATACGGAATAGTTTAACCTATTAAATAAATAAAAAAAAAAAAAAATGACCTTGGGCGGATAGCGGGAATCGAACCCGCGTCTTCTCCTTGGCAAAGAGAAATTTTACCATTCGACTATATCCGCTATATCCGCATTTTTTTCGTTCTTCACACCCAATGTCTCGATCACATTTGTGAACAGTTATGCTAGATATTTTTTTCAGAATGATTCTTATTATTTTCATATTCTAATTCATATTCTATATTAATTATAGAATAATAGAAATATTCGAAAAAAATATATATTATATAAAAATACCCGCCCCCCTCCCCAAAAACCCACAAAAATTCTACTAATAATCCATTATACTACTAATTTGGGTAGTAATCTACTTAATCTTAATAGTAGTAATTTTAATTAACATTCCTATATATATTATACTAGAAATACTTAATATTTCTATATTAAATAATACTAAATATTATTCTATT
>CATIWQ010146323.1:0-30000 GCA_949673415.1 Euphorbia schlechtendalii | reverse complement strand
AAAAGTCTTTTCTATGCCTTATCTTATGACTTCCAATAAACTTTTCTATGGAGGAAGGGAATAGTGATTTATTTCTTATAGAATAATTAGTATCAAGAAGATTAAATCAGAAATATCGACAGATTTTTTTTGGAGTCCAAAAAGACAAAATGAAAGAAAAAGCAGAGTTATTCTTTCAATTTCATCTATATCGAATTTGAATATCAGAATAGTAGATATAGTCATGATGCAATAGGTTAGGTCCACTTACTTTATATTGATTTTGAATCCAATTTTTACGGTTGATTTATGGAAAAGAGGAAAATTTGGCGATTTAAGAGCCAATTTCTCATTATTCCATTATTCATTATATTTCTATTCTAAATATAATAAACAAATGTTCCACCTTCTAACTAAACTTTCTATAAATAACTAGAAAAAAAACACTAATATTATATATTCTCTAGACTAATAGTCTATATTCGAAAAAAGAGACTATTATTCGAAAAAAGAGACTATTCACAAAAATCGAGTCTAAAAAATAGAATCTATTTTAAATAACTAGAAATATATTCTATAAAATTATAGAAATTGAAAATACAAGTATATTAGATTAGAATAAAAGAATATATTATTATTAGATATTAATATTGGATATTAACATATTCTAATACTACTAATAGATTATTAAATAATCGACTCAACTATTATTATTATATAGAATATTCTTTTTTTTTTTCTCAAAAAAAATATTTCTAAAGATATATGCTAAAAGAAGCTCGAAAAGAAAGCATTAGAATATTGATTTTTGAAAAGTTTCGAATTTTAGAATTCATTCGAATTCTAGAGTTTCTTACTTTTGTTATTCTAAATATAAACTTCTACTGCCTCTTCAAATAGGAATACTACCCCATGAAAAAACGCCCAAGCCCCTTATCGGATTTGAACCGATGACTTACGCCTTACCATGGCCTTACTCTACCACTGAGTTAAAGGGGCTCGTTTGATTCAATTCTTGAATGATCCACTATGTGAATAAGATAGATCTAGGAAACGAGATTCGAAATTCAATCTGTAAATCTAGAAAAAATAAGTAAACCTATTAGAAACTATATTCTAATAGAATAATAATTAAATATTAAATAAATTTTTATTAAATAAATTATTTATTTAGAAGTTGAAATTAGTATTCTCAATTCTAATTATTATATTCAATTATTCTAATTGATAATGGGATAGAACGTAGAATAGCGATTAGAATGAATCTGTCTTTAATATAAGAATAAAAAAATTCTATGGAATCTCAAAGGGGCAAAGATTCTTCAAATTGAGTCATACCATTTTCTTATATTGACAATTTCAAAAAACTGTGCATACTATGAACATAGTATGCTGGCGGTCGGACAAATGTGCCCCCATCGTCTAGTGGTCCAGGACATCTCTCTTTCAAGGAGGCGGCGGGGATTCGACTTCCCCTGGGGGTAGGGTATTACGAACGGAAGAGGATCGTGGATTCTTTTTTTTTATGGAATTGCTTCTTCCTGGGTCGATGCCCGAGCGGTTAATGGGGACGGACTGTAAATTCGTTGGCAATATGTCTACGCTGGTTCAAATCCAGCTCGACCCAATAATTCACTGATCTGCCATGAAATGATATATATAAGCCCATTGTTCTCGCGAAATGCCTGATACAGACAGAAAAAAGTAAAAAGTTAGAATATATCTGTATTTGTTCTGTATTTTATTTGTTGTATTTATTTATTTATTTTCATTGAAAGATTTTTTTTTCGACTTGGATTTGAAATAATGATAAAGATGACTAGCAATCCCTGTCTCTTTGTATCATTTAAGTGTATATCCATGTGAATATCACACTCCCCTTTCTGTTACAAGGCAATGATTTCAATCGAAAATCGAAATCAATCAAAAATCGAAATTTTTTAAATTTAAATTAAATAAAGGGTTTGAATGAAATCTGTATGTTGTACACTTTATTTTATTGCATTTCCCGGGGATTGTAGTTCAAGTGGTCAGAGCACCGCCCTGTCAAGGCGGAAGCTGCGGGTTCGAGCCCCGTCAGTCCCGACGGCTCTAATAATATATTCAAAAAAATATAATAAAACAAATACATCAACTCATATCTACCTCTTCTGCGAAAGGGGAGCAAATAGCACAATTTTATTTTCATTCCCAAGGAGATACTTCGTATTCTTATTACTTTATTTTCTTTTTTTTTTAAGCACCTTTTTTTGGCTCCCATTTTGTCTAATCTCATTCAAATTTGAAATTGCGCACTAAAGTTTTAACATATTCTATGCATTTATTTACCAAGGAAAGAGGCTATTTTTATTAAATATATTTTCAAAATAAAGATCAAATAAAAAATAAGGATCCTACTTCGATTATTCTATTATATAGAGAATTTCTTTTTAAGGATTTTTGTTGAAGAAAAAGCAAATCCTAAGCAAATAAATTTGGTAGAATACTCTATTTTTTTATTATATTTTTTTTAATATATTAGGACCTGTCTTCTTTAATAATGCCATTTTTTTTTGTTTTCAAATAAGATTCGATTATTAAAAAAGGAGTTTCGAAATTCACTCCCCTTTCGCTTCTATTGTTTAAAAGAATATGAAAAATTCAAAAAAGTAAAGTAAAGACATTTTCAATTGAACCAAGAATCTGTTTTGAAATTGGGTATGGATAAACAGTCTTTCTATGTTATACTATTGAATTCTCGACAATGAAGCGATTTGATAGCTCTGATATTGTTATTCATGATATTGATCTGATTCAATACAATACAATTCAGCCCATTGAATTTATAGGCGAAAAATGGAGTATCTCTATGGGATTAAATCCCGAGTTTTTACGAAGTAAACAAAAATGAAACCATGAGATTATGGAAGTAAATATTCTTGCATTTATTGCTACTGCACTGTTCATTCTAGTTCCTACTGCTTTTTTACTTATAATATACGTAAAAACAGTTAGTCAAGGTGATTAATGTGATTAATTTGAATGAAACTTGACTTCTTGGTTCTTATCAATGATTGAGGAAAAAAAATGAAAAGGATTACTAGTTTGCGTTTTAGATGAAATAAATGGACTCGAATTAATAGTATGATAGAAAGAAATCGATTTTTTCTATCATACTACCCATTTTTTTGGTATTCTAATGGATAAAGTTATACTGTATTAAGATATAGGTTTAGTATAGATATACATTAATCTAGCATCTCATATTGATATTGATATATCTAGATATCAATTATCTATATGGAATGTACGTAATGTCCCAATTCTATTTCTTCATCTATTTGGGTTGATTCTAATTAATCTGAAATAGTCGAAAGGCAATTCTTACTTTTATTATTCTAATTCCTATAGTTCTGATTATTTTCAAGCTGAATCCCGACATCCACACATATAGTCACATACAGTAATATTAATTATTAATAAAATAAAATCAAGAAATCTTTTTTTGAACATTTCGAAAAAAGAATTGATCGAGGAGTTGACAGACCATCCAAGGAAAGGAGTTCTATAAAAATTGTTAAGATTTCAACAAAAAGGATTAGTAAACGCTGGCCATTTTTAACCCTTGAATCATGATATGAAATAAGTCAAGTTTATAAAATAAGGTATATCAAAAATCCATTTTAGAAAAGAATAAAACAAATACTAAACTAAGCAAGAACATATCTTATTTACCATGCAAAAGTCACTTAATTTTAATCACTTTGAATATTTAAGAACCAATAACTCTTTAATAACTAATAAAAGAAGTTTTTTTTTCTCTTTGAACAGGAAAGAGGCAAACAAAAAAAAAGGGAGGGCGATCCCTTCCCCCTCGTTGTTGATATATAACTCTGGTAAGAACCACTTTATCGAAATAGATAATTTAGGAAAAATTTGGTTGGAATGAATTTCCAATCATTTTACTTTGGAAATAGGAACACCAGAATCATTTAAATATTTGTTTGATTAAATTATAAAGGGTATTATTCATATATTATTCATAGAATAGATTACTTCACTCAAATCCAATATAGATATAGAATTTTGAAATGAAGATATTTGAAATTCAATTAAATTGAATTTCAACACGAGTTAAATTTTCAAATCTTTGCAGAATAATGTATAAAACAATTGATACAGTTTGATTTCTCAACTCAATTAGTTCAATTAGTAGTACCCCTAGAGTCCACTTCTTCCCCATACTACGAGTGAAAGGGAAAATGTAAAGACTACCATTAAAGCAGCCCAAGCGAGACTTACTATATCCATGTGAATTATATCCTCTATCTTTATTAATATGAAGGAATTTTTTTTTATTAATGAATTTTTCTATTTAAGTTTAAGGAAGTTTTCTATTATTGTTCACTAATACTAATAATAGTAGAATCGCTGGCGCAGAGTCAAAAAAAAAATATCTTCAATATTTTAATGAAACACTCCAAAAAAGCCAATTAATTTTTAAGAAGTTTTTGTATGATGGCTGAAAAACTTTTAGTACAAACAAAATTAGCAGTAAGACTCTTGGAAGTAGCAAGATGAAGTAGCAAAATGACTTTTCCGCTGCGTGCTTCTGTTGGGGACAAATTCAAAAAATTATATCAGAAAAAGGGAATAGGGAATAAGTTCTTTTGCGTCTTTTGTTGATGAGGCGACACCCGGATTTGAACTGGGGAAAAAGGATTTGCAGTCCCCCGCCTTACCACTCGGCCATGCCGCCAAGACGACACAAAATAGACAAAAATAGCGTCCTCCTTTATTTTTGGGAGGGACTCTTTCTTTTTTT
This sequence comes from Euphorbia schlechtendalii, assembly GCA_949673415.1. Lineage (NCBI taxonomy): Eukaryota > Viridiplantae > Streptophyta > Magnoliopsida > Malpighiales > Euphorbiaceae > Euphorbia > Euphorbia schlechtendalii. The sequence goes on along the minus strand of CATIWQ010146323.1, from coordinate 25,217 downwards.
TTTTTGACTTGGACCATAAATCCCCTTTTTTTTAATCCCTTTCCTAAATTCCTAAAAAAATCCTTCTTTTTTTTTTTGATTGGATTTCTCTTTTCACTTCATTTTGTATAGTATCTCAAAACATACACTATTTAAATTCTTTATGCGTTCTATTGAAATCAAAAAGTGACTTTTCATTCACAAAAGAAAAAATTAAGGACAAAATTGAACCATTAACTATCGACTGTGAATTCACGAACGATTCATGGATTGGGATCGAAAGTTAGAGTTCCCTAATCTTAATGATATCTTAATGATAAAAAAAAAAAAAGGATACCTAACCAATCAGTATTGATTCTTTTCAATACAAAATTATTCTCAATTTGAATTATAACACCAATTATGGGTATATGTCAACCCTAGAACATAAAATTTTACACAGATATCTAATCTGATATCTTATCTGTCTAGAATTCCTCTATCAAAATTTCTATTCAATGAAAAATTGAAAAATGGAATAGAAATTTTGATAGAGCACGGCATGTGCTGTCAAAAACAGAACTGCAGTAAAGGGGGAAACAGGAATCTATATACATAGCTCTATCTAGTTATATCTGGGTATGCTTAAAATAAGCCTTCTTATGCACTTCAATCGTTTTGTTTATATATTCTATTATATAGAAATAGAATTCGAATATTATTTAATATTCTATAATATTATTTCAAATTCTATATAAAATAAAACTATTTATTTATATAAATTATATAAATAGAAAATATATACAAATAGATAAAAATACATCTTTTCTGTGTCTCTGCGTCTATGCAATTTCTTTTTGAATTAAATAAGGAAATCCACGAAAAAGCTAACTAAGTCTTAAAAAAAATCAACTTTATATTGTTTCTGATTATTGGTTCTTTATCCCATCGAAAGATTAAACCCTAAATCCATTTATTTTATCCATTTTTTTTTACGGATATCCAATCATATTGGAATATGGAATATCATAATAATGGTAGAAATTGAATCATGTTTTGTTTTGCTATTCTATACAAAACAAAATTTTCTAAGTCTAAGTTAAGTGTAATTTCTCAACCCCTTTCCTTTCTAGTTCTACCTCTTGCAAATTCGAATTTGAATATAAAATTATCTTTCTTCCACCGTTCATATGTATTTCATACATTCCATATCCATCTCTGGAGTTAGATAAAATTTTATGCGATTCTGTAAACAGAATAGAAATTCTATCGTTGCCGGATCGATCCATATAATTGAATTGAATGAAGAACGATCCAATAATGGGATTTTCAAAATAGTTAATAAACGGTAAATTAAAAATGCTCGAGGATGGAAATGAGGGAATGTCTACAATACCTGGATTTAATCAGATACAATTTGAAGGATTTTGTAGGTTCATTGATCAGGGCTTACCAGAAGAGTTTTCTAAGTTTCCAAAAATTGAAGATACAGATCAAGAAATTGAATTTCAATTATTTGTGGAAACATATCAATTAGTCGAACCATTGATAAAAGAAAGAGATGCTGTATATGAATCACTTACATATTCTTCTGAATTATATGTATCCGCGGGGTTAGTTTGGAAAAAAAGTAGGGATATGCAAGAACAAACAATTTTTATTGGAAACATTCCTCTAATGAATTCCCTAGGAACTTTTCTAATAAATGGAATATACAGAATTGTAATCAATCAAATATTGCAAAGTCCCGGTATTTATTACCGCTCAGAATTGGATCATAAGGGAATTTCGATCTATATTGGGACTATAATATCAGATTGGGGGGGGAGAATAGAATTAGAGATTGATAGAAAAGCAAGGATATGGGCCCGTGTGAGTAGGAAACAGAAAATATCTATTCTAGTTCTATCATCAGCTATGGGTTTGAATCTACGACAAATTTTAGAGAATGTGTGTTACCCTGAGATTTTCTTAGCTTTCCTAAATGATAAGGAAAAAAAAAAAATTGGATCAAAGGAAAATGCCATTTTGGAGTTTTATCAAAAATTTCTTTGTGTAGGGGGAGATCCTGTGTTTTCTGAATCCTTATGTAAGGAATTACAAAAGAAATTTTTTCAACAAAGATGTGAATTAGGGAGGATTGGTCGATTCAATATGAACCGGAGGCTGAATCTTGATATACCTCATAACAATACATTTTTGTTACCGAGAGATATATTGGCAGCTACGGATCGTTTGATTGAAATGAAATTTGGAATGGGTACACTTGACGATATGAATCATTTAAAAAATAAACGTATTCGTTCTGTAGCGAATTTCTTACAAGATCAATTCGGATTAGCCCTGATTCGTTTAGAAAATGTGGTTAAGGGGACTCTATGTGGAGCAATTAGGCATAAATTGATACCAACCCCTCAAAATTTGGTAACTTCAACTCCATTAACAACCACTTATGAATCTTTTTTTGGATTACACCCATTATCTCAAGTTTTTGATGGAACTAATCCGTTGACACAAATAGTTCATGGGAGAAAATCGAGTTATTTGGGTCCTGGAGGATTAACAGGACGAACTGCTAGTTTTCGAATACGAGATATCTACCCCAGTTACTATGGGCGCATTTGCCCCATTGACACGTCTGAAGGAATCAATGTTGGACTTATTGGATCTTTAGCAATTCATGCCAAGATTGATCGTTGGGGGTCTTTAGAAAGCCCATTTTATGAAATCTCTGAAGGATCTAAAAAAGTACGGATGCTTTATTTATCACCAAATAGTGAGGAATACTATATGTTAGCAGCAGGAAATTCCTTGGCGCTGAATCGAGGTGTTCAAGAAGAACAGGTTGCGCCAGCTCGATATCGTCAAGAATTCCTGACTATTGCATGGGAACAGGCCCATTTTCGAAGTATTTTTCCCTTCCAATATTTTTCTATTGGAGCTTCCCTCATTCCTTTTATCGAGCATAATGATGCGAATCGGGCTTTAATGAGTTCGAATATGCAACGTCAAGCAGTTCCACTTTCTCGGTCCGAAAAATGCATTGTTGGAACTGGATTGGAACGCCAAGTGGCTCTAGATTCAGGGGTTCCTGCTATAGCCGAACACGATGGAAAGATAATTTATACTGATATTGACAAGATCATTTTATCGGCCAATGGAGATACTCTACGGATTCCATTAGTTATGTATGAACGTTCTAACACAAATACATGTATGCACCAAAAAACCCAGGTTCAACAAGGTAAATGCATTAAAAAGGGACAAGTTTTAGCGGATGGTTCCGCTACCGTTGGTGGCGAACTCGCCTTGGGCAAAAACGTATTAGTAGCTTATATGCCATGGGAAGGTTACAATTTTGAGGATGCAGTACTCATTAGTGAACGTCTGGTATATGAAGATATTTATACTTCTTTTCACATACGTAAATATGAAATTCAGACTCATGTGACAAGCCAAGGACCTGAAAGGATCACTAACGAAATATCACATCTAGAAGCCCATTTACTCCGAAATTTAGACAAAAATGGAATTGTGATGTTGGGATCTTGGGTAGAGACAGGTGATATTTTAGTAGGTAAATTAACGCCTCAAATAGCGAAAGAATCATCGTATGCTCCAGAAGATAGATTAGTAAGAGCCATACTTGGTATTCAAGTATCTACCTCAAAGGAAACTTGTTTAAAGTTACCTATAGGTGGTAGGGGTCGAGTTATTGATGTGAGATGGATCCAGAGAAAAGGGGGTTCCTGTTATAATCCAGAAATGATTCGTGTATATATTTTACAGAAACGTGAAATCAAAGTGGGTGATAAAGTAGCTGGAAGACATGGAAATAAAGGAATCATTTCAAAAATTTTGCCTAGACAAGATATGCCTTATTTGCAAGATGGAAGACCTCTTGATATGGCCTTCAACCCATTAGGAGTCCCTTCACGAATGAATGTAGGACAGATATTTGAATGCTCACTCGGGTTAGCGGGAGGTCTGCTAGATAGACATTATCGAATAGCACCCTTTGATGAGAGATATGAACAAGAGGCTTCGAGAAAACTCGTGTTTTCTGAATTATATGAAGCCAGTAAGCAAACAGCAAATCCATGGGTATTTGAACCCGAGTATCCGGGAAAAAGTAGAATATTTGATGGACGAACAGGGGATCCTTTTGAACAGCCCGTTATAATAGGGAAGCCCTATATCTTGAAATTAACTCATCAAGTTGATGATAAAATACATGGACGTTCCAGTGGACATTATGCACTTGTTACACAACAACCCCTTAGAGGAAGGGCCAAGCAAGGGGGACAGCGGGTCGGAGAAATGGAGGTTTGGGCTCTAGAGGGGTTTGGTGTTTCTCATATTTTACAAGAAATGCTTACTTATAAATCTGATCATATTCGAGCGCGCCAAGAAGTGCTTGGTACTATGATCATTGGAGGAACAATACCTAAACCTGAAGATGCTCCAGAATCTTTTCGATTGCTCGTTCGAGAACTACGATCTTTGGCTCTAGAATTGAATCATTTACTTGTATCTGAGAAGAACTTCCAGATTAATAGGAAGGAAGCTTAATCGGAATGAATCAGAATTTTTCTTCTATGATTGATCGGTATAAACATCAACAACTCCGAATTGGATCAGTTTCACCTCAACAAATAAGTACTTGGGCCAAGAAAATCCTACCTAACGGAGAGGTTGTTGGAGAGGTGACAAAGCCCTACACTTTTCATTACCAAACCAATAAACCTGAAAAAGGTGGATTATTTTGTCAAAGAATTTTCGGACCTATAAAAAGTGGAATTTGTGCTTGTGGAAATTTTCGAGTAATCAAAAATGAAAAAGAAGACCGAAAATTTTGTAAACAATGCGGGGTCGAATTTGTTGATTCTCGAATACGAAGATATCAAATGGGCTACATCAAACTGGCATGCCCCGTAACTCATGTGTGGTATTTGAAACGTCTTCCTAGTTATATCGCAAATCTTTTAGATAAACCTCTTAAAGCATTACAAGGCCTGGTATACTCCGATGTGTGATTTGATCGAAATTCTGATTTTACGGTTTTGGAATGAAAAACTGTCATCCCGTTTAATGGAATTGGGATGCCCTGGATCTGACATGTCTCTTGAGAGGAGTAAGATGAAGCTCAGAATTATGGGTGTATTTAATACTCCCCAATAAAAGAGGAATTGGTCTATGGTCGATGCAGTAACAAATAAATAGGAATTCCTAGTTGTACCTCGTAAAAACGGACTTCTTTTGCTTTTGTGGAATTAATCATTCCCTTCTTTTTTTTTTAGAAAGAAACTATGTTTATACTCAAGTAAGCAAATAGTTCATGGTTACAAGGAGTCTATACATCGCATATAGGCTTTAATAGCATCGTGGCATAACCGTCGAGGTGAGTTCGGGACCTAAAAGATTGAATAGAAAGAGACATAGACAAGTAAATCTCTTATGAATTCTAAGGTATTTGGAATTCATCATTCGAAGGGAAGTAGACTACTCAAGAATTTCACATTTCATTTAGGACGTAATTGTGATAATTGAATAAAGAATTCAGAAATTCTACAAAAAATGGACAAGAAGGAATAAGGAAGAATGAATTAATGAAAGCTTGCTTGGTACGCATTAGGGACTTGAGTAAGGAGTAGTTCTTTGGGGGGTTTTAGCGACTTTGAAAGCAGGAACCCTTTTCTTTCTATTTTGTATAACTATATACTACTTGAGCCGGATGAAAGGAAACTTTCACGTCCGGTTTTGGAGGGGGGAGACCTATAGGATCCTATCCCAATTTTTCTTTTGCTAGGCCCATAGCTAAGAAACCTACTTTTTTACGATTACGAGGTTCATTTCAACATGAAATCCAATCCTGGAAATACAGTATTCCACTTTTTTTTACTACCCAAGGTTTCGATACATTTCGAAATCGAGAAATTTCTACAGGAGCTGGCGCTATCCGAGAACAATTAGCTGATCTAGATTTGCGAATTATTATAGATTGTTCATCGGTAGAATGGAAAGAATTAGGCGAAGAAGGGCCCACAGGGGATGAATGGGAAGATCGAAAGGTTGGAAGAAGAAAAGATTTTTTGGTTCGACGCGTCGAATTAGCTAAACATTTTATTCGAACAAATATAGAACCCGAATGGATGGTTTTATGCCTATTACCAGTTCTTCCTCCCGAGTTGAGACCGATCATTCAGATAGATGGTAAACTAATGAGTTCCGATATTAATCAACTCTATAGAAGAGTTATCTTTCGGAACAATACTCTTATTGATCTATTAACAATAAGTAGATTTACGCCAGGGGAATTAATAATGGGTCAAGAGAAATTGGTACAAGAAGCCGTGGATACACTTCTTGATAATGGAATCCGCGGACAACCAATGAGAGACGGTCATAATAAGGTTTACAAGTCGTTTTCGGATGTACTTGAAGGCAAAGAAGGAAGATTTCGTGAGACTATGCTTGGCAAACGAGTTGATTATTCGGGTCGTTCTGTCATTGTCGTAGGTCCCTCACTTTCATTACATCGATGTGGATTGCCTCGCGAAATAGCAATAGAGCTTTTCCAAATATTTGTAATTCGTGGTCTAATTAGACAGCATCTTGCTTCGAACATAGGAGTTGCTAAGAGTAAAATTCGGGAAAAAGAGCCAATTGTATGGGAAATCCTTCAGGAAGTTATGCAGGGGCATCCGGTATTACTGAATAGAGCGCCGACTCTGCATAGATTAGGCATCCAGGCATTCCAACCCATTTTAGTGGAAGGCCGTGCTATTTGTTTACATCCATTAGTTTGTAAGGGATTCAACGCAGACTTTGATGGGGATCAAATGGCTGTTCATGTACCTTTATTGTTGGAGGCTCAAGCCGAGGCTCGTTTACTTATGTTTTCTCATATGAATCTCCTGTCTCCCGCTATTGGAGATCCCATTTCCGTACCAACTCAAGATATACTTATTGGGCTTTATGTATTAACAAGCAGAAATCCTCGCGGTATTTGTGAAAATAGGTATAATCCATGTAAACGAAGAAATTATCAAAATGAAAGAATTGTCGACAATAACGAAAAATATACAAAAGAACCCTTTTTTGATAATTCCTATGGTGCAATTGGCGCTTATCGGCAGAAAAGAATCAATTTACATAGTGCTGTGTGGCTCCGATGGCAACTAGATCAACGCACTATTGCTTCAAGAGAAGCTCCCATCGAAGTTCATTATGAATCCGTGGGTACCTATCATGAGATTTATGAACACTATCTAATAGTAAGAAATATAAAAAAAGAAATTTTTTGTATATACATTCGAACTACTGTTGGTCGTATTTCTCTTTATCGCGAAATTGAAGAAGCTATACAAGGGTTTTGCCAAGCCTCCTCAGATGGTATCTAATTAAATTATAGAGATCTAAGCTAAATAATTCTATGACACCGGCATGAATTCTGAATTTCTATGCGAATCAAGATAGAGAAAGGGAAGTTTCCAATCATTGCCGCAACCCCATTGTCGAACCCTACTAAGCGGAATATGGAGGTACTTATGGCCGAGCGGGCCAATCTGGTCTTTCACAATAAAGTGATAGATGGAACTGCCATTAAACGACTTATTAGTAGATTAATAGATCATTTTGGAATGGCATATACATCACACATCCTGGATCAAGTAAAGACTCTGGGTTTCCAGCAAGCCACTGCTACATCCATTTCATTAGGAATTGATGATCTTTTAACAATACCTTCTAAGGGATGGCTAGTCCAAGATGCTGAACAACAAAGTTTGCTTTTGGAAAAACACTACCATTATGGAAATGTACACGCGGTAGAAAAATTACGCCAATCTATTGAGATATGGTATGCTACAAGTGAATATTTGCGACAAGAAATGAACCTTAATTTTAGGATGACGGAACCTTTTAATCCAGTCCATATAATGTCTTTTTCGGGAGCTAGGGGAACTGCATCTCAAGTACACCAATTAGTTGGTATGAGAGGATTAATGTCGGATCCACAAGGACAAATGATTGATTTGCCCATTCAAAGCAATTTACGCGAAGGACTGTCTTTAACAGAATATATTATTTCTTGTTATGGAGCCCGAAAAGGGGTTGTCGATACTGCTGTACGAACATCAGATGCTGGATATCTTACGCGGAGACTTGTTGAAGTAGTTCACCACATTGTTGTACGTCGAACAGACTGTGGCACTACCCGAGGGATCCTTGTGAGTCCTCGAAATGGGATGATGTCGAAAAGAATTTTTATTCAAACATTAATTGGTCGTGTATTAGCAGACAATATATATATAGGTCTGCGATGTATTGCCATTCGAAATCAAGATATTGGGATTGGACTTGCCAATCGATTCATAACCTTTCGAACACAAACAATATCTATTCGAACTCCCTTTACTTGTAGGAGTACGTCTTGGATCTGTCGATTATGTTATGGCCGGAGTCCTACTCATGGCGATCTAGTAGAATTGGGAGAAGCCGTAGGTATTATTGCGGGTCAATCCATTGGCGAGCCGGGTACTCAACTAACATTAAGAACGTTTCACACCGGCGGAGTATTCACAGGGGGTACTGCAGAACATGTACGAGCCCCCTCTAACGGAAAAGTAAAATTTAATAAGGATTTGGTTCATCCCATACGTACACGGCATGGGCATCCTGCTTTTCTATGTTATATAGACTTGTATGTAACGATTGAGAGTCAAGATATTATACATAATGTGCCTATTCCACAAAATAGTTTCCTTTTAGTTCAAAATGATCAATATGTAGAATCAGAACAAGTGATTGCTGAAATTCGGACGGGAATATACACTTTGAATTTTAAAGAGAAGGTTCGAAAACATATTTATTCCGATTCAGAAGGGGAAATTCACTGGAGTACTCATATATACCATGCGCCCGAATTTACATATAGTAATGTCCATCTCTTACCAAAAACAAGCCATTTATGGATATTATCAGGATGCTCGTGCAGATCCAGTATAGTTGCTTTTTCACTACACAAGGATCAAGACCAAATGAACGTTCATTCTCTTTATGTCAAAAGAAGAGAGAGTTCTAGTCCTTCCCTAAATATAACCCTAAATATAAATAAAGATCCCCTAAAAAATGATCAAGTTAAACAAAAACTCTTTAGTTCAGATTTAGTGGGTAAAAAAGAAACGAGGATTCCTGCTTATCCAGGACTTAATCGAATCATATGTACTGGTCATTGGAATCTCATATATCCTCCTATTCTCTACGAGAATTCTGATTTATTGACAAAGAGGCGAAGAAATAAATTCATTATTCCATTTCAATCAATTCAAGAACGAGAGAAAGCACAAATGAGCTACTCGGCTATCTCGATTGAAATACCTATAAATGGGATTTTTCGTAGAAATAGTGTTTTTTCTTATTTCGACGACCCCCAATACCAAAGAAAGAGTTCAGGAATTACTAAATATGGGTCTATAGGGGTGCATTCAATCGTCAAAAAAGAAGATTTGATTGAGTATCGGGGAGTCAAACAATTTAAGCCAAAATACCAAATACAAGTAGATCGCTTTTTTTTCATTCCCGAGGAAGTGTATATTTTACCCGAATCTTCTTCCCTAATGGTACGGAACAATAGTATCGTTGGGGTAGATACACAAATCTCTTTAAATACAAGAAGTCGAGGGGGCGGGTTGGTCCGAGTGGAGAGAAAAAAAAAAAAAATCAAACTTAAAATCTTTTCGGGAGATATCCATTTTCCGGGAGAGACAGATAAGATATCCCGACATAGTGGTATCTTGATACCACCAGGAACGGTAAAAACAAATTCTAAGGAATCAAAAAAAGTGAAAAATTGGATCTATATCCAACAAATTACACCTACAAAAAAAAAGTATTTTGTTTTGGTTCGACCAGTAATCATATATGAGATAGCGAACGGTATCAATTTAGAAACACTTTTCCCCGAGGATCCATTGCAGGAGAAGGATAATCTGAAACTTCGAGTTGTCAATTATATTCTTTATGGAAATAGTAAAAAAATTCGGGGAATTTCTGACACAAGTATTCAATTAGTTCGTACTTGTTTAGTCTTGAATTGGTACCAAGACAAAAAAAGTTCCTCTATCGAGGAGGCCCGCGCTTCTTTTGTTGAAGTAAGCACAAATGGTCTGATTCGTGATTTCCTAAGAATCAGAATCAATCTATTGAAATCCAAAATTTCATATATCAGGAGTAGCACTAGAAAAAGGAATGATCCATCAGGTTTAGGACCGATCTCTAATAATGGACCCGATCCCACGAATATTAATCCATTTTATTCCAGTTATTCCAAGGCAAGCAGTCAACAATCACTTAAAAAAAATCACGGAACTATTAGTACGTTGTTGAATAGAAATAAGGAATGTCAATCTTTGCTAATTTTGTCATCATCTAATTGTTTTCGAATGGATCCATTCAATGATGTAAAACATCCCAATCTAATAAAAGAATCAATCAAAAGAGATCCTTTAATTTCAATTCGAAATTCGTTGGGCCCCTTAGGAGCAGTCCTTCAAATTGCGAATTTTTATTTATTAAACCATTTCAATTTAATAACTCATAATCAGGTTTCCAGAACTAAATATTTGAAACTTGATGATTTAAAAGAGACTTTTGAAGGAATTAAATATTATTTTAAATATTATTTAATGGATGAAACCGGGAGAATTGTTAATCCCGATCCATGCAGTAAAAGTGTTTTGAATCCATTCACTTTGAATTGGTATTGTCTCCATCATAATTATCATCCTAATTATTGTGAAGAAAGATTCACAACAATTAGACTGGGACAATTTTTTTTTGAAAATGTATGTATGGCCGAAAGCGGACCACATCTAAAATCGGGTCAAGTTATAATTATTCACATTGACTCGGTAGTAATAAGATCGGCTAAGCCTTATTTGGCCACTCCAGGAGCAGCTGTTCATGGCCATTATGGAGAAATCCTTTACGAAGGAGCTACATTAGTTACATTTATATATGAAAAATCGAGATCTGGTGATATAATACAAGGTCTTCCAAAAGCGGAACAAGTCTTAGAAGTGCGTTCAATTGATTCAATATCGATAAACCTAGAAAATAGAGTTAAGAGTTGGAACGAGTGTATAACAAGAATTCTTGGAATTCCTTGGGGATTCCTGGTTGGTGCTGAGTTAACTATAGTGCAAAGTCGTATCTCTTTGGTTAATAAGATCCAAACAGTTTATCGATCTCAAGGGGTGCAGATCCATAATAGGCATATAGAAATTATTGTACGGCAAATAACATCAAAAGTATTGGTTTCAGAAGACGGAATGTCTAATGTTTTTTCACCCGGAGAGCTAATTGGATTGTTCCGAGCAGAACGAACGGGACGTGCTTTGGAAGAAGCCATCTGTTACCGACCCGTATTATTGGGAATAACGAAAGCATCTCTGAATACTCAAAGTTTCATATCTGAGGCCAGTTTTCAAGAAACTGCTCGCGTTTTAGCAAAAGCGGCTCTCCGCGGTCGTATCGATTGGTTGAAAGGCCTAAAAGAAAACGTTGTTCTAGGCGGTATGATACCTGTTGGTACCGGATTCAAAAGATTCGTGAAAGGCTCAAGGAAACAGAAACATAAAAAGATGCCTTTGAACAGCAAAAAGAAGAATTTATTCCAGAATTTATTCCAAGAGGAATTTCGAGATAGAGATATTTTATTCCACCACAGAGATCTATTTGATTCTTGCATTTCAAGAAATTTCTATGATACATCAGAATAATTTTTTCTAGGATTAAACGATTCCTAAGAGAAGATTCATCTTTTTTTTTTATTATTCTTTTTATTATTATTTTATTATTAGTTTATTATTATTAATCGTGGTCCTGTGATTTGTTCCATGTGATTTATTATATTAATTTATTATATTAATAGTACTAAATAGTACTAAAGAAAATAAGGAATAGAATGAAATGAATCGCTTGGATCATATATCAACATCCAATCTCCGGGAAAAAATAAGGTTCCATCGGAACAATTATTTATTTCAGGGTATCTCTTCTCTCTATTTTCTTTGTTTGAAAAAGAAAGAGAGAGAGGAAGTGTGGGTAGAAATGAGAAAAAGATATTGGAACATTAATTTAGAAGAGATGATGAAGGCGGGAGTGCATTTTGGTCATGGTATTCGAAAATGGAACCCAAGAATGGCCCCTTATATCTCTGCAAAACGTAAAGGTAGTCATATTACAAATCTTACTAGAACTGCTCGTTTTTTATCAGAAGCTTGTGATTTAGTTTTTGATGCAGCAAGCAAGAGAAAACAATTCTTAATTGTTGGTACCAACAATACAGCAGCGGATTCAGTAGCGCGGGCTGCAATAAGGGCTCGGTGTCATTATGTTAATAAAAAATGGCTCGGCGGTATTTTAACGAATTGGTCTACTACAGAAACTAGACTTCAAAAGTTCAGGGATTTGAGAATGGAACAAAAGACCGGCAGACTCAACCGTCTTCCGAAAGGAGATGGGAATCGATTGAAGAGACAGTTAGCTCACTTGCAAACATATCTGGGCGGGATTAAATATATGACCGGGTTACCCGATATTGTAATACTCGTTGATCAGCAAAAAGAATATATGGCTCTTCGAGAATGTATCACTTTGGGAATTCCAACCATTTGTTTAATTGATACAAACAGTGACCCGGATCTAGCAGATATTTCGATTCCAGCGAATGATGACGCTATAGCCTCAATCCGATTAATTCTTAATAAATTAGTATTTGCAATTTGTGAGGGCCGTTCTAGCTATATACGAAATTCCTGATTAATAATAAGATAAAGAAATTATTTTGTGAACTCCGCCTATGTAATCAGTTACTATTTGTCAATCGTGCAAAAGAGATAAAAAGAACTAGCTATATTATGCGATTTTTTGCTATCTAAAATATACAATTTGAGTAGGCAAATAAAAAAAAAATGATGGTTGAATCAAAATAATTCCTTTTAAAGTTTTCTTTCTTTCAGGGGGTAGTATGAATGTTCTATCATGTTCCATCAACATCCTAAAAGGGTTATATGATATATCTGGTGTGGAAGTAGGCCAGCATTTCTATTGGAAAATAGGAGGTTTCCAAGTCCACGCCCAAGTACTTATTACTTCTTGGGTTGTAATTGCTATCTTATTAGGTTCAGCCATTGTAGCTGTTCGGAACCCCCAAACCATTCCAACGGGCGGTCAGAATTTATTCGAATATGTCCTTGAATTCATTCGAGATATAAGCCAAACTCAGATCGGCGAGGAATATGGTCCGTGGGTCCCCTTTATTGGAACTATGTTTCTTTTTATTTTTGTTTCTAATTGGGCGGGTGCACTTTTACCTTGGAAGATCATAGAGTTACCTCATGGGGAGTTAGCTGCACCTACGAATGATATAAATACTACCGTTGCTTTAGCTTTACTTACGTCAATAGCCTATTTTTATGCGGGCCTTAGCAAAAAAGGATTACGTTATTTCAGTAAATACATTCAACCAACTCCAATTCTTTTACCCATTAACATTTTAGAAGATTTCACAAAACCTTTATCACTTAGCTTTCGACTTTTCGGAAATATATTAGCGGATGAGTTAGTAGTTGTTGTTCTTGTTTCTTTAGTACCTTCAGTGGTTCCTATACCTGTCATGTTCCTTGGATTATTTACAAGTGGTATTCAAGCTCTTATTTTTGCAACTTTAGCTGCGGCTTATATAGGCGAATCCATTGAGGGGCATCATTAACGAATTTTGTTTTGAAATACCTCTTTTTAGCTTAGTCTAAAGCAATCTATGTCTTGTTCAAGATAATCTACTTATACTTAGTGAACATAAATATACACATAAATAGAAAAAAAGTTTATAACGACTTAAAGGAATAGTAAAAAAAAAAAAAAAAGGAAAGAGATCTAAAATAGTTTTTTCCTAAACGAAACAATCTTTTTCCTAGAATTCGTTTGAATCATTTATACCTTCTTCCAATCACTTTTTTTTGCGTGATTATTTTGTTCATTCAATTCCAATCCAATTTTAGGAGTCATAATCTGAATAAGATTGATTTCCAACGTGTTGGGTTTTTCTAGAAAGATAGAGCGATTTTTCTATTTCAATCGGTCTTATTCAATTCAATGATTCAATTCAATGATTGACTAATAATAAAATATTAATAAAAAAAGAATCAAATAAATTACAAGAAAACAAAGACTTTTATTTCTAGGCAATGATTCACACTAATGAATTTGTCCATTTAGATTGATTGTATCCAAGTGGGAGAATGATAAGGAAGAGAATAATTCAAAAAAAAAATGAGATTCCGAAAAAAAAATGGATTATTTAGAAGAGTGAAATCAAACTAAGTTTATGGAATATATATAAATAATGGAATAATGGCTAGAAGCCAACTTTCTTTTTGTGAATATTTCAACATCAAAAAATGATTTTCGAATCCGATTGAATTTTAAGATAGGAATAGTTGGTTTACGTTATGGAAGAAGGACGTGTATATGCAATATTAACTATTTATCTAGATAGTTATATATGCGTTAAAAGATAGACCTAAAAGATATATCTAATCTTCCCTGGAGATTTCGATAGGAATTTCAATAAAAATCCCTCCTTGTGGTTTGGGACTGGGAATTCAATATTGAATAATTGAATAAAGAAATAAAATCAAGAAAAGGAACGAAGAGTTCAAAATTTATTGGTTGATTGTATCATTAACCATTTTTTTTTTGGTGCGAGGAACTTATCATGAATCCATTGATTTCTGCCGCTTCCGTTATTGCTGCTGGGTTGGCTGTTGGGCTTGCTTCTATTGGACCTGGGGTTGGTCAAGGTACTGCCGCGGGGCAAGCTGTAGAAGGTATCGCAAGACAACCCGAGGCCGAGGGAAAAATACGAGGTACTTTATTGCTTAGTCTGGCTTTTATGGAAGCTTTAACAATTTATGGATTAGTTGTCGCCTTAGCACTTTTATTTGCGAATCCTTTTGTTTAATCCTATAAACGAGAAACGTATTTTTTTTATTGCCTTGCACTTGCTGCTTGTTTTTTCGAATTCTATCAAGATTTCATTACTACAATTATTTATTTCTTTTTATTTGCACAATAACCTACCACGGGAAGGGCTGATTTGAGGATGAGGAATTAGTATACTAATTCGCTTTCTTCCTTCCCCCTTCTTAGTACAATTGAACCCCCTCTTTTTTTTTCAAGGGAATGTTGCAACAGTCTATATTATTAACACGCAACCTGGTACCGAATTCGAAACGAAATTTTAATACGACCAATACTTAGTAGAGATTTGCAATTGAAAAAAAAAATGCATTTCTAATAGAAATAGAAAAAAATCGAATAGGTAAAAAAAAAAAAGAGATAATTAGTCTATCTCTAGTTTATAAGAAAAGAGGAGATCATATGAAAAACGTAACCGATTCTTTCGTTTTCCTGGGCCACTGGCCACCCGCCGGGAGTTTCGGGTTTAATACCGATATTTTCGCAACAAATCCAATAAATCTAAGCGTAGTCCTTGGTGTATTGATTTTTTTTGGAAAGGGGGTGTGTGCGGGTTGTTTATTTCAAGAATAGGCTGAATTGAACCAGCTGCGTTTTTTTTTTTCGTTTTTAACTAAGTAAAGATTTTAACTAAGAAAGAAAAGATGCATGATCTCACGAATTACTTTTGAAAGAATTTGAAAATCATCTTTAAGAACTGCAGCAGTTCGTGATTCATGGGAAATATACTTTGATTCTCTTTCAACCAATAACGGGGGGACTGTTAATATGGTTAAAGCTAAACTGTTTGAAGTCTAAACACAGCAAGGTACTCTTTCTACTACTATATTAATACAAAACAAAAATGGGCTCAAAATAAATAGTTGGAAATGGGTTTCGGTATAGAACACTCATGTCGAAAAAAGTATTTGACCGTTTTGTTTTGAAAAATGAGTATTTTACTCATTCTTATCCAATGCTGAGTCGATAACCTATGTATTAAAGTAAATTCTTTGGATTTGAAAAAAAAACAACTTTACTGCCAATTACTTGTTTGGTCAGAAGAGTCCTCCGAATATTTAGGTCTCGGATTAGTTATTAGTTTCAATATTTTTTTTGAATAGGAATTCTGAATAGCGAAGAGAGGGTAGGCTCATTTCAGTCAAAAAAGATATGGGATTTCCCCATAAGTAATTGAAATAATTGAGCGTGAGAGCCAAATGAATCGAAAGATTCATGTTTGGTTCGGGAAGAGATCATGGAAGTTTTGCAATGGCTGGAAAGATAATCTACTTTCATTAAGTGATTTATTAGATAATCGAAAACAACGGATTTTGGATACTATTCGAAATTCAGAAGAACTGCGCGAGGGGGCCTTTGAGCAGCTGGAAAAAGCCCGGGCCCGCTTACGGAAAGTAGAAATAGAAGCAGATCTGTTTCGAACGAATGGATACTCTGAGATAGAACGACAAAAATTGAATTTGATTAATTCAACTTATAAGACTTTGGAACAATTAGAAAATTACAAAAATGAAACCATTCATTTTGAACAACAAAGAACGATTAATCAAGTGCGACAACGAGTTTTCCAGCAAGCCTTACAAGGAGCTCTAGGAACTCTGAATAGTTGTTTGACCAACGAGTTACATTTACGTACCATCAATGCTAATCTTGGGATCTTGGGGGCGATAAAAGAAATAACGGATTAGTCATTCTATTGAAGGCATTATTTTTTTTTTTTTTTTTCAAAAAAAAAAAAAAAATAATTAAGAAAGACTCATGGTAACCATTCGAGCCGACGAGATTAGTAATATTATTCGCGAACGTATTGAGCAATATACTAGGGAAGTAAAGATTGTAAATACGGGTACCGTACTTCAAGTAGGCGACGGCATTGCTCGCATTTATGGTCTTGATGAAGTAATGGCAGGTGAATTAGTAGAATTTGAAGAGGGTACAATAGGCATTGCTCTTAATTTGGAATCAAATAATGTCGGTGTGGTATTAATGGGTGATGGTTTACTGATATAAGAGGGAAGCTCGGTAAAGGCAACAGGAAGAATTGCTCAGATACAGGTGAGTGAAGCTTATTTGGGGCATGTTATAAATGCCCTGGCTAAACCTATTGACAGTCGAGGGGATATTGCAGCTTCTGAATCTCTGTTAATTGAATCTCCCGCTCCAGGTATTATTTCGAGACGTTCCGTATATTAGCTTCTTCAAACAGGACTTATTGTTATTGATTCGATGATCCCTATAGGACGCGGTCAACGAGAATTAATTATTGGGGACAGACAGACCGGTAAAACAGCAGTAGCCACATATGCAATTTTGAATCAGCAAGGACAAAATGTAATATGTGTTTATATATATATATATATATATATATATATATATATATATATATATATAGTTGAATTAAGCCCTCCAGCAACTGTTGTTTTTTCCGCTCACAATCCTTGAAAAAAACATTTACCACTCCAAAATATACCTTGCAATATAGCTAGTTTCTAGCATTACACAAGAATTAAAATTTTTAAAAAGAGGACAAGTGGCACCATTTTATTGGTGTAGAGTACTACGTATAATAAACTTTCCACCAAGTTACCTTGTACCTCCATTTTTATTCTCATCATCCACCATTCAAGCATGGTACTAATCTCTTCTTATAAATACCCTTTTGAAGTCAATAAAAACACATAATCTCTTTATAATATCCCATGGATATTTTATCTGCATCTTCTTCATCTTCTTGTTCTTCCAAAATTACTAGCATTGAGCCACTTAATCTCTTTCCGGGCGGGTTACCATTCACCTGTGAAAACCCTAACCCGAAAAGCAGTAGCAATGCGGATGAGAAAGAGGAAGTTACTGTTGCCTTGCACATCGGTCTCCCTGATTATTCCCTAAATTCAAACACCAAGGAAAACGGTAGTGTTTCGTCAGCTAAACAATTCTGGATTCCTACTTCTGAACAAATTCTTGTTGGCTTTACTCATTTCTCTTGCCATGTCTGTTTCAAGACTTTCAACCGTTACAACAATCTTCAGGTTTCGAATTTCTTTCCCTTTAATTTTTGTTTTCAAGAAATTGCATCTAATTCTATATGAATTTTTGTAATAAAATATGAAGTATTTTTTTATCTTGCCTAAGAGAAATGGCTCTAAGAAAAAAAATTGAGTTGTGATTACTCCATTTATACAACTTTTTACATAAATTTAAGACATTTTGCAAAATTTGGAGATTGTTAACACATATAAGTGATTTTACATAGACCAAGAGACGTAGAGTTTTGATTATGGGAGCTCCAATTATTAATACTTTAATGTTTAAGTTAAAATGTTTATATTGTATTAGAGTGAAAGAATCAAAATTATCAAAAAAAGAAAAAAAAGAAAGAAAGAATTATAGTATCATCATATAAACATCCAGATATTATCTATGTAGCCATGAATATGAATATGATTGTTAACTTATAACAATTTGTAATTACCCGTTTGATTAGATAGTAATAATTAAGCTGTATTGCAACACATATGGTCTAAACTACATACACTTCAAAAGATACTAAATTACAGTTCTTTCATATTAATGGTGGCGAAGTTAAGGTTAAAACTGCATTTTATGATGAATATGGTATTTCACTATTTAAGTTGTATGTTTGGATCATATATTGTGGGAAATGTAGCACAGAAACTTCTAGAGTTTTCCCATTTCGGAAACCTGAACTTAATATTTTGCATTTTACGGTGTGCGTTTTCATTTTATGGTGTTTCATAATTCTAATTAAATGACTTTCAGATGCACATGTGGGGGCATGGATCACAGTACAGAAGAGGATCGGAATCGTTAAAAGTGACACAACCGAAAGTAATGCTAGGAATACCATGTTACTGCTGCGAAGAAGGTTGCAAGAACAACATAAAGCACCCAAGATCTAAGCCATTAAAGGACTTCCGAACACTGCAAACTCACTACAAAAGAAAGCATGGAATCAAGACGTTCATGTGCAGGAAATGTGGCAAATATTTAGCCGTGAAAGGTGATTGGAGAACCCATGAGAAAAACTGTGGTAAACGTTGGCTTTGTACTTGTGGTTCTGATTTTAAGCACAAAAGATCTCTTAAAGATCATATTAAAGCTTTTGGGTCTGCTCTTCATCAACCTTTTCTTCCTCCTTCTTTTGATGCCATTAATTGGCCTATTTCTGAATAATTAGTTATAAGTTGTACTCTGTTATTTTGTATTCATTAAAGTGATGCGATTGAGTTTTATTAAATTTGTAGCATTTTAGTTGTATTTAATTTATAGTTAGTTATCAGGTCTCATTGATGAAAAATTGGTAATGTTATACGTGTAGGATGAGCAAAATAAGTTTTAAATAATAAGAACTATTTTATTGTCTAAATGGAATAAATGATGAATGAGAATTAATGATCATTATTAGTCATGCCAAGCTAGATTGGACCACCAAGGTCTTCGGGTAAGGCCCAAACTAGAAGAAGGAAGGAGGTCAGGCCCATATATTCAAAAAGCCCAAATGCAAGGAAGGAACAAAGGGCAAATTCGTCATTAGGAAATCCTTTTACATACTTTCTAATGTGCTCAAAAAATTCACATTTGGATACTTAATTTTGTAGTCCCTAGCTTTTAAACAATTTAGATCCTACAGTTTATTCTCTTAAACAATTCAGTCCCCACCTTAAAGAACTAACAACTAATTAAGCTCATGATTCATTAACTATTAAAAATAAAAACATAATTGCTATAAAAACTTATTTAGACGGCAAAACACTTCAAAATGTGAATTTAGATGTTACTTTGTTTTGAATCTACTAAATGGATTTGTTAAAGATACTATTTGAATGCTAAATACTTGATGCTAAACAATTGTTATATGAATAAATAAAAATTGGGAAGTAGTGAATTAATTAACACATCAAATTTATTAATCACGGTCCGATTAACGGTCCGGGTGTAAAAATTTTGGAATTAACACATCAAATTTATAAATCATTAGGATTGCCCCCACACACACTCTTTATTTGCTACAATTAAGAAAAATCTCTGCCAGACCGTTGAGATAATGTCAAACGTCAAGCTAAAATTTAGGAGAGAAGAACATTTTTAATCAAATTATCCAAATTCTGGCCAGACGACACAGCCACCGCCTCCGCCGCCAGCCGCTTCCACTCCAAAGCTCTCTTCTTCATCTCTTTTCCCTTTTCCCCCTCCATTAACTCAATCACAAGGCTCTCAATTTCATCTCTTTTAACATCACTATTAATCTCCATTCCCACTTCCCATTCCGTACAACAATACCGACAATTCGTCTGCTGCTCGGCCATGAACGGCCAACAAATCATCGGCACTCCGCCGGCCAAACTCTCAATCGTAGAATTCCACCCATTGTGCGTCAGAAATCCCCCAATCGCCGGATGATTTAGGACCTTTTCCTGTGGAACCCAGCTTGCTAAAAAGCTCCGATCTTTAGTCTCCAACACAAACTCCGGTGGAAGAACTGTGGTGTCTCCGGACACCAAATCCGGCCTAATAACCCACAAGAATTCCTTTTTACTATTGGCTAAACCCCAAGCAAATTCAATCAATTGATCACTAGTCATTACAGTAATGCTACCAAAATTCACATAAACTACTGAATTGGAGGATTTAGAATCAAGCCAATCGAGACATCGAGAATCTTCTTTCCACAAATTGGATCCAATTGGTTTCAGTTCATCTTTTTTGAGCATGAGATGAAGAGGTCCAATTGAGTACACAGGTGGCAAGATTGAAGACAAGTAAGCTAAAACTTGATGCTCTAATGCTTCAAAGGTGTTTAAGATTATAGCCGAAGCTTGTGTCGTTCTTTGTGTCACTTTGAGAACGAAATTGAGCATGATGTCTTTAGGATCGGTTGTTCTGATAAAAGTTGGAATGTCCTTCAAACGTATGTCTTTCATGGCTGGTATCCAATCTATTTCTGTGTCTAGATATCCATTTGTCAACATGCTCTCATCTGGCAATTTTAACAAACCAAGTGTTACTGAGATTCAATCCTCAATATGAGGATTGCAAAACCATTGTAGCTAGGGGCGAGCAAAACCGAACGGAATCGAATTACTTAAAAATAATAGAAACCAAACCGAAATATGTTCTATTTGGTTTAAACCAAATCGAAAAAATTTGATTTGATTTCAATTTGGTTGGATTATAACCGGATTTCTTAAAATCTATAATATCCAAATAATTTATTATACATATTCACGGTTTAGGATTATAAGAGCGATATTCAAATATTGTTATTTTGATATGATATGGATTTGATATCTTTTAATTGATATAGTTTTATTTTTTCAAAGTTTATGCACGGTTTAACTTGGTATGTGTCATATAAATTTATTATTTCAATTGTATCTCATAAATTCTAATAAAAACAAAACAAAAAATCAACAATACAAAATGAAATAATATTACTATATTTCAGTTATAAATACAAAATAAAACAAAGTGATTGTATGTGACATTGATAAAAAGTACAATGTGAAATAAGAAAGCAGGATAGTGTCATCAATTAGTTTATTTGTATATAAATTGAAAATATATTAAAATAAAATTTATTAGTTATATATTCGATTCGGTTCGGTTTTGCTTCGATTTTTATTACAAATATCGAAAACTAATCAAAAACCGAAATATTATAATTGTAAAAACCAAAACCGAACCAAATGAATTCAGTTTAGTTCTTTTTTTGTTCGAATTCAGTTTGATTTTCAATTTCAATTCGATTCTGTACAACCCTGCTTATAGCCAATCTAACCTATAGCCAATCTAACCTAATGATTTCGCTTAGTTAGTAGCTTTAGAATTCTCTTGAGATTCCTAGATGAAAAAATTTCACTTTACACATTACAATTTCCACCCTTCATCTTTGGTATTTTGATCTTCACTGTAAGATGAAAATAAGATAGAAGGTGGAGATTTCATGGTATCAATCGATGTCAAATAATTGATATCAGTATAAAATTATTGTTTAAGTTATTATATAATTATTTATAAAATGTTGACATGTCAACTCTAATTCTAACTTTCTCACTTTCAAGTTGTTCATAAGTTTAAAAAAGAGATAATAAGAGAAACACCGCTGTGGTATTGATGCATAAAATTATGCTTCACATTTTATAAAAATTTTGATGAAAATTTTTTGATACCAAATTTTTTGTATTTTGTACCTTTGAGAGGTATAAGACCCTTGTCAACCAAGTGTTGATACTGAAGGTAGCCAAGCAAACCACAAGTACTATTAGTCCAAAACAATGCAACTGGAATACCCAATTCATTACCAGCTTCAACACTAAAGCTCATCGCACCATCTCCAACAATACAACTCACCGCCGGAACATCCGAGCTCTCATTAATCCTGTTTAGGATATCTTTAAACGGACCCAAACAGGTTTTTGATGTAGATTCGCTTAGCGACGGAACATGTTGTGTAGCATCGGTGTCCGTTGGGGGAAGCCCGTCAGGAATACTACAGAACTGGAAAGAAGCGACGCCATTCAGAGAGTCGGCCCCGCGAGATTTGAGGAGCCGTTTGTTGTTGTATTCCGTGTTAACGAAAGTGATGTGAAAACCCTTTTGGTGAAGGAGTTTGGCTAGTTTTAGCATTGGATTGATGTGTCCTTGTGCTGGATAAGGAATGCATACAGCATGTGGCTTTTTCGTCGAACCCATTATTAATCGGACAAGTTCTAAGAAGTTAAGAGTTGAAGGAAGTTGAGATTTTGTTATATTTTTGATAGGATGTGATGTTTTGCTGAACTGATTTTGTTGGCTTTTATATAGGAAAAAAACTCAAGGATGTCATAATGCAATAATTGCACGTATGACTGAGTTCTTTGCCGAAATTTTTTTTATAAAACTTTTCCAGGTAATATTTTGGGGTCTCATCAACGCAAATAATTGAACTTGTGTTGAAATTAATTTTTTTCACGCCAAATGGTAGATCAATGTCAAAATGCTAAATCTCAAAAAATATGCGTTGTCTCTGTTAACATGTTCCCTTTTATATCTATCCCATTTAAATCTTTGACAAAAAATGTTATTTTTCACAAAAGAAATTAAATTGTTTCAATTTGTCGTTGTTATTTATCTTTCACATTAAAAAAATTAAAATGGGAGAAATGATAGTTGGGACAACATATTTTTCCTTTGTATTTGTAATGAATTTACATTGTGCATATATTATATAATCAATTTATTTGTGCTCTTATTTTAAGAGAAAGTTATTCTGATGATTGAGGCTTTTTAGGTGAGTATTAGGCCTCTATACACAAACAAATATTAGGGTGTGTTTGGAAATGTCCATTTTGAAAGAATTCAATTTATTTGAATTCATTTTATCAAATTCCTTTGTTTGGAATTAAATAAATATCGATAGAATTCAAATCATGCAAGATTTGAATTCTCGTGAATGCATTGATTTGAAATCTTGCAAAAAGTTGCAAGATTTCAAAGGAATTCATTTAAATTATACATTTGAATATTATTTTCATTATTTTAGCTTCTCATATACTTTTAGTCGAAGAAGTCAAAAATATTTATATAAATTATTTTGAAAAAATGTTAAATTTATTAGTTAACAATCAATTCAATTCTTTTATATAAAATGAAGTTAGAGTTTGTTTGAGAAACCAATTCAATTGAATTCTTTTGTGTGAATTCAATTTAATTCTTTTCATTTTCTTATGAGATTTGTTTCCAAACACACCCTTAGTGCGTAGATACTGTATATAGATTAAAAGTTTTATACATGATAAAATTCTCTCAACATATATACACATTTCTGTTTTAAAAAATGTCTGATGTTTTTCATTCAGCTAATCCCCAAATTATAATACAGTTTATTTGTGATAGTTGAGAATACAGTTAAAATTTTAGTTTTGAAATACGTGCTCTTTAATTTATGTATAAAAAGTATTTATAACTTTTCTAAAAATGGAATCTGATCGATCTTCATGTTTGGAAAAGGATTCTCTAATGTTGAAGATCAAACATTAAAGTAATGTTGTTTCTTATCACTCCTAATCATAAGAAAGACATTGAAAAAAGCATTTTCAATCCATACATTTCATTTTGAAATGAATGGAAATGATTAATCCAACATTATTCTAATGTTTAACCTCATCAGAGAATCCTTATCCATCTTGTTTAAGTGGTACGCTTTTGTTCAATATTTAGGTGGTGCCTTATTCCGTAAATTGAAATCTAATCAATCACTATGTTTTCTTTGGTTTTTTTGTTTGTTTTCTATGTATTTCGCTTGGTTTTCTTCACATGTTGAAATTTGGTAAGATTTAGTTCCAAGTAAATATACTCTAATTTGCAATATATGAATACATTATTCTAGTAATTTACATGTTACTTTATATATATATATATATATATATATTATTTTTTTTTATTTATTGAAAATACATTTTAACAGACTAAAAAAAAGAAAAACAAATCCTTCACGAGATTTGGACCATACTAAACAAAAATATCACAAATAATTTGCAACTTGCCAAGTACCACAATAATAATTCCAATAATTTAAGTATCAAATTTCATTATTGAATAGCAGATACAATTAGTAGATTAATTTTAATTCTTATAAGGATATAAGTCGTAAGAGAAAGAAACAAATTCGAATTTTTTTCGATGCCTAGAATCGTAGAGCACTGAAAGTATATGCAAAACAACGAGATTGAGTCACTATTTATCGGATCAATACGTGTATCACGACCTCTCCAACTTGAATGGAGAGAAGAACGACAAAAAATGGGAGATTTGGAGATGAATTGCCAGCACTTTAATTATAGGAAATTATGTGTTACGTGATGTTATTTGTAATATGGAACATTTTTGTAGAAAATTAATAACAAGCAATCCTCAACTTATTTTCGAAACTATTTTACAAATAATGAAGCTATCCTCGATATTATTTCATGGTTGTTTGGCTTTTCATATAGCTTATCTTATAGAATTAAAAAGAGCACACAAGTCATTTTGTGTCAAGAATTTTTTACCCGCCTAAATTAACTCGGTTTCGATTTCCTATTGAAAACATGTTCATACAGTGAACATCCTTAGACACAAAATATTATATATATATATATATATATATATATATATATATATATATATATATATATATATATATATATATATATATATATATATATATATATAAT